>JAPMAF010001779.1:0-10469 GCA_026537445.1 Silvatares holzenthali | reverse complement strand
TATATATATACATACATACATACATATATAGTTCTTCGGTTTAAATCTTTCTGTTTATGATAATAATTCTATCAAATATTTAACTCGCACAATGACGCTGAAGCGAACACAAGGTCTGATAGGATGGGGAGCGTTCATGATTAAGGCTTAAAAGCGTCTATTATAGTGTTATACAAAAATCAATTTGTACCATAAAATTATTTTCATTAAATTTGTTCTCGCTCGCATCAAAATCCATTTAGTGCAAACGCAAAATAAAAGCACCTGAAAGTGAAGGGATTAAAACATTAGTGTGTTTGCGTGTTTTTCTATCATAATAGCCATTGTGAAAATTATATTTGATGCAGAAAGCTTTTGACTGAAACTACAAAATAAATGTAAATATTAATTCTTCCCGGAATGTAACAATTCATGTTCATTCGTCTCTGTAAGATTGACACAGGACTAAAGTATACTATTCTCAGTAGTGTATTGTGTAAACATTTGTTTTCATTTCAAATTTATTGCCATGCTTTTAATTAATCTATGGAAATTAAAATATTATTAATCATGTTGTAGTTGCCTGTTTGAACTTCAATTTTAAAATATGACAGTAATTGATAATGTAGGATCATTTTTTTCTAGGTAGATAGGTACGCACATATGAATAAACAACGCTCCACTCATAGTTATATAAGTAAAACTATTAAATCCTTTTTTTAGTTTTACTTTGCCTTAACTACACATATTCAATAATATTCATCATGTTTTGGTCATTTGCTGACCATTCTCGAGTATTCTTGAGAATGATCAGCAAAAAGTCGAAACACGTTGAATATTTTAAATATATATGGTTTGGCAAAGTATGTACAAAAAGTATTTTATTGCGAAGGAATAGCTATAAAATTACAGAAGAAAACAAACAACAAACCCTCACCTCTTTAACAAAGATAATTTCAATAGGCTCAACAAATCTCAAACATATATAAAAAGATACTCATATATGAATGTAAATTTAGCGAGAACATCTTGATTTTTTATTGTTTAGAATTATAATCACGGAAACAATATCAAAATTTTCCCCTTTATTTGAAATCATCGCTTTTAATTGAATTAATCGATTTCGCGGAATACATACAATACAAGATGTGAATACTTACCGCGAAATATTATAATGACATCAACACCGTATCCGGGATCAAAAAGTTTTCAACTAAGCTTCTTATCGAAAATGGCTTGAACCGAAATATTTCGTAACCTCTTTTTTTTAAATATAAATTTAACAATTCAAAGACATTTAGGTAGTTATATCGTGTTATAACATTTTGTTAGCCAACGTTTCATACTACATTGCTATGACCGTCTTCGGACTCGCCTTGAAGATACATACTCTTTGTACTTTTTTTATATTATACGTCATTTGTAAGCTTTGTCGAGGTGATGGGAATGGTTATGCGAACTTATATGTTATTTAAATAGTTTTTTTTTTATGAGAAACGGCTGCACAAATATAACTTATTTCTCTCAGTTTCTGAAAGACGCGTAGTAATATCGATTTATATTTAACTTTTCTAAATCAGTTCAACAATGGTTCTTAGTACATGTTACTTCAATAACATTAAATAAGCATATGTTGAATTTATACTGATTGATTTGAAAGTAAGAGGGCTTTCGACATCTCGTAAGGTATAGTAGGAATATAATATGACTATTACTTTAAATATTACATATTTGTATTATAACATTTTGATTTTTTTTTACTTTTTGTCAATGATAACCTTGATATGTACGAGAGAAATCTTATTGATTAATGGCAATCTCTGCCAACCATCCCAACTTTCACCAAATACATACAGATGGCTAGCTGTAGTCCATATAACATTACATATTGGAAGCAAAGTAGACCATATAACATTACATATTGGAAGCAAAGTAGACCATATAAGATTACATATTGGAAGCTAAGTAGACCATATAACATTACATATTGGAAGCAAAGTAGACCATATAACATTACATATTGGAAGCAAAGTAGACCATATAAGATTACATATTGGAAGCTAAGTAGACCATATAACATTACATATTGGAAGCAAAGTAGACCATATAACATTACATATTGGAAGCAAAGTAGACCATATAACATTACATATCGGAAGCAAAGTAGACCATATAAGATTACATATTGGAAGCTAAGTAGGCTATTTAACATTACATATTGGAAGCAAAGTAGACCATATAACATTACATACTGGAAGCAAAGTAGACCATATAACATTACATATTGGAAGCGCAGTAGACTATTTAACATTACATATTGGAAGCTAAGTAGACCATATAACTATACCACCTAAATACACCAGCTTATAATAAAAGTATTTTTACACTCTTGCGGGAACCGAACTCGGACTCTACTTGTTGTTCTGTCTACCACGCTATGAAGGTCAGAGCAGATAATACATATTATATGTATCACCAAAATAGTAGGTGAATTTTCACAACATTATTAGAGACAGCAGCTAATAAAGTGAACGGTGCCATGCACTCCATAATTGGCACCAATATGCTGTCCAAAGAATCACAGTTGGTCACATAATGGAGTCTTGGTACCAACCTTACTGTATGGTAGCGAAACGTGGACTTGGTAGAAGAAGGATGAAAGCAGAATAAATTCAGTGGAGATGAGATCATTACGAAGAATGTGTGGAAAGACCCTGAGAGAAGAATTAAAAGTAACAATTATAAACAGAATGAATGTTGGATGTTTGAGATGGTTTGGACATGTTGAACGAATGACGAATGAAAGAATCATAAAACAGATCTACAGTGCGAATATTAGTGGTAGAGCATTACGTAGAAGGCCTAGAACATCTTGGAAAAAACATGTTACCCAACATCTTAACGAAGGCAATGTCAGGAGTCACAACAACCGGCGCGCGTGTATGAGAAGATGCATGAACGTGGAGGAAGCAAGGATTGTATGTCAGGATAGAAACAAGTGGCGCTCTATTCTCTCTGCCTACACCTATTGATAAGGGGCGTGATGTTATGTATGTATGCATGTATTATTAGAGAACTGCATCTTGGTGGTAATATCTTGTTGTAATATTGATATTTGTAAAACTCGATATATGGAATGAGAATATTATAGTTATAGACTTTGATGACGATCGATTCTTTTAGACAATTTCCACTCATGTAATATTTTAAAAATTTATGGAAATGTCGCCTAGTTCAAGGGTCGTTATAGACAACATATTGATTATTCCTGCATATCTCATTCCGCACTTTATTCTGACCTTTACGTGCTTGCAGTAATAAAAACCTAAATGCATAATTTACTTAACCTTTATACGGTAATGTTTGAAGTGAAATTAATTAGTTTTATATTTGGTAATTGATACGACAGCAAAAAAGCATTTATTATGTTTTTGATTAATTTTACACCTCTCAATAGAATTAATGACTAAATATGATTGCAGTGCATTCAATTGAAATACTGCTTACATCATTTGGAATAGTTGTGAATATTTTAGTCCCGGGTATTTTAGTGTCAGTTAAATCATTTCTTAACAGTCTGAACCATTTTAAATCCCTGCAAATGCTCACACAAAAACAAATTGTAAGTTTTAACAGTGTCATCATAACATATCGTGTTAGCTCTTTTAATAATAGCATGCTATTGAATTCTTTTGAACATGTTTTAATTTAATTTTATCCCCATAGCAAAAGATGAATTCAATTGAATTATTTCTGGATCATTTTAGGCCTCCAAATAAAGGTTATATAGAATATATAGATATATACTAGAACTTAAACTATTTGATAAATTCATAGTGATATTTGTTAACTGCTAAAAGAAAAGCATTGCAGTTATCTAGTATCATAACACATTTCCATTCCGCTTCAATTAAAAGAAATCGGCTCGGTCTGGCTTTCGATCCCGAAAAAGAATTTTTGTTACAACTCGGAATAAAATTTTCGAAGACGTTCTAAAAATGTTTTTATTAGTTAAAAAATATTTTCTTCCATAGTTTTGAACTGAACTTCTAGTAGAACTGAATTGAAGATATGAAAATATGTTTTCAAAAATTAATCCTCTTGTTTATTTATTTATTTATTTTATCTGTAATTATATTAAAAAGATTATTATATTAAGCACTGGGAAGGTGAATGTATATCAACACAAAACAATATATCAACACAAAATTAAACTTTCTTTGACCGCATGTGAAAAAACCACGACTAAAACGAAGAGTAAAATTGTGTTAGCGCATGTATTCAAACATGGATTTGACAGTAGTAAACAGCTTTTTTTCTCCAGTTCAGTTCGCCCAACAAAAATAACTTTATTTCGTTAAACCGAGACTAGTACCATAAAACATTGTAGAAAGTTTAAGCTGATAATCAAACACGAACACTGTAGGTTGGTTAAAATTCACACAATATGCTTTCGGACACTACGACCTGTGCAAAATAAGAATTTAATTTTGGTTAGCAAAATAAAGAACATCGTCTACCTCAGTATCACAATAGGCAGGATACCAAACTGAGAAGCTAGCTCGATACTAGAAATTCATTTAAGTTTATATGTTAAAATAAATATTCAATTAGTAGAAACGAAATTGTAAAATTTATTATTACATGGCTAATTTATTAAGCACTGTTTTCGTGAAAATCCCCTCAAAAGCACTGTACGGCTTTAAACATAAATATTTTATTTAATATTTTTGCAGATTTTACATTGAAATTATAGTGACAAATTGTGATAGAACAAAATAAAGAAATTATAAGGCTATGATGATTATGATGTATTTAATTCTAGAATGTTATCTTCTTATGAAGATCCGGGGTAATCCTCCTTATACTTATCGGTGTAATTGATGTTAACGTCTTCCAAATAGGTGCCCAATATTAAAACGTTTTTTCGAGATGAAATTATTATAAGCGTATATTTGTAGACGTGAGCATTTCATTCTCCGAGACCACAGAAGTATCCACAGAGACTATAGATTCATGTAATCATGCCCGAATCCCATGGCTATTGTTTTAAAAGATTGTATGAACACAGCCTGGCAGTTTGGGCACTGGCCAGATGTGACCATAGATCAAAAAAAGGTCCACGTTATACCTGCCAGGTCGCTTATTCAGATGCCGCCATGCACTACTCACAAAACCGAATTTTGAAATTTATTATTATTAAACACTAAATTGCTAATTTTCGCAATAAGTGGGATACTTTAAAATTTAAAATTATAATTTTGATAACAGTTTGATCGGCTTAAAATTCCGCACATTTTATACCAATTTTTGAGGTACTTTAACTATTACTATTTTTAAATGTTAAGAAAGCTGGAGACGGACTAAACGGCGCTGCCATGCGTCTAGCGCCGGCGCTTCCGCTCTAATTTCATTTATTGGATGATTTATGTAGCGCTGTTTCGTGATTACAGATCACCCCAAGAGCGCTTTACAATGTAAGTGCATTTATATCAAACTATATACAGTTATTTATATATGACCAAAAAACATCTTGTACAGATTATTATCTTAGAACAGAATAATTATTACAATAAAATACTGATATCACAAATGTCATATTTTTAAAAATATATAACATAATATCATGATATGTTGGAAATACAAATCTAAACTAAAATAGGTATGAAAAGCCTCATTTACATTTTGACATTTATTATTTTGTGTGAAAAAGTAGTCCAGTGTTTTTTTAATACATATAATTGGAAAAAACCAAAAGAAATAACAATACTACATCTACCAAGGCGCAATGCCAGCACTCGCTCTGTCAACCCTCCTTTGGATTACTCCGACTGATTCGTTTCATGCAAGATGTAATAATTATTTTGGACTGTGACAAATACTATAGATCGACATTATATAAAAGTTTTGTAAAGAGTATAAAATTATGTAGTTTAATAACATATATCAAAAACAATATATAATAATGACAATATATAATAACTAATATATAATAATGACAATTTAAAGTTGCATTTATTCACTTTTACACACGAGAATTTCTTTTCGTTTATTACTTACAGAGCTTCTGCTGCTGAAATAGTTGGATCATCATTTCAAAGCAATCGATCTGCTGTGCGCGTAAGGTGCCTCCGGGATGCCAAATCTCAGGTTTCTCAATCAGATTGCTTTACATGCTCAATGTTTTCTTCATCAGTAGATGAAGAACACATTGAGCATGTATTAGTAGAATTGGTAAATTGTAATGAATACTTCAAATTCATAAAATTACGAGTATGTCTATGACTTTCCTTTACTTTAATAGCTCCTTATATATCCTTATGCAATATATAAAATCCACATGATTCATCATCAGAACATCTACATTATCAGCTTTAATTCTCTTACTACAACGCAACTTTTACGCGTGTAACCGTATCTAATTTTACAGGTTTGGACGAATTATGGTGTCGTAACATTTCATGTGTAGCATAAATTAAAAAAAACATGACTTAGATGTTACTCTGTCATACAACATATTTGGACTTATTTTGTCTCATAGAGTGTTCACATAAATTACACGGTTGTCAATGTCGTGACATACTGCGCTTAGATTATTTATAAATAATTATCATTATGCATTTGTCCTTGTGCGCCTTCATCACACTTTCGATTCATCCCTCTCAAGGGTAACTGGATCCAATTTGTGTAGACCGCTGTTGACTGAAGTTGTTTAACGCGCAGAGATAAAGTTATATTTAATAGTTCACACAGCGTTGAGGGATGCAATTAACGACAAATTACACCTATTCCTTTCAAATGTTAGATACTCTACGGCACTCAAGTATCATTATTATATTCCACAGTGTGATTCAAATCCGACCGATATTTTTCTTTCGTGTGGTGCTGTCCATTACATGTGACAAAAACCGTACTGCCATACATTTTTCAATAAATAAATATTATATATTTTTTCATTATATATTACCACGATTAAAAACAAATGTAAACGTCTAACTGAAGAGTTCAACTCTATTGCTGGTAAATTAATTAAAATAAATTTTGTTATATCTGCTTTATCAACCGTCCTATAGTAAAAAGTTCTCATAGGATAAAAGTTCAATACAATACAATAGAATAAACCATCTCGCCGTTTCTCAGAAGAGGTAGGCAGAGATGATCGAGCTTCTCACTCTCACTCTTATCAATTTATCTTGGCATACATCTCTTGCCTCATCCACATTCATACACCTCCTCATGCATGCTCTGCGTTTATTCCGACTACGGACATAGCCATCGATTAGAATTTAGTTAATCTATTCATGCAATGATTTTCTTGGCCGGCCCCTCTGTCATACCTTCCACATTCACATCGTATATTTTCCGTACCAATCTCTCGGCATCCATTCGTCCAACATGCCCAAACCACCTCAAGGAATTTCTCTTCATTTTATCAATAACGCTCATACCCGCTCCACACTCCTTCCTTATATCTAAATTCATTACTATGTCGTATACTGTTTTACCACACATTCTTCTAAGAGATCTCATCTCAACAGCCATTCCTTCTCTGTAATGTCCACGCTTCACTTGGCACCAATACTCCATCATGCACTGCCATCCGACCATCCGACCAGCCGACCACTTTTGGATAGCTTCTTGTTTCATATAACAGAGTTTAGTGCACCATTCTCTCTATTCCCTGCTTTCACACGTCTTTCGATATCTCTTTCACACTTGCTACCCCTAGTGAACATACTTCCCAGATATTGGAATTCCTCAACTTGCTCTAATTCCCCATTCTCAATTTTTATTTTATACTCAGTTGCTCCACCGCCCTTCTCAAATACCATTACTTTCGAATGTCATTCATCAGTAAATCACTACCCTTGCATGCCTTATATACCTTGGTAATTAACATTGCAAATTGCTTTCATTCTCCGCCACTAGTACTACATCATCTGTATATAATAAACAGCACACTTTCCTTTCATTTATATCTGCACCTACATTAATTTCCTTTAACTCTTTCATACAGTTGTTCATATATAGGTTGAACAACCACGGAGACATTACACAACCTTGTTTCACTCCTTTCGTAATACTAAACCACTCCGTAATACCTCCGTTAACTCTGACACATGCAGTGCTGCCCTCGTATAGCGAGACGACCGCACGGATCGGTTTGTCGTTCACGCCATATGCAGACAAAACCTCCCATAGCTTAGATCGTACAACTCGGTCGTACGCCTTCTGTAGGTCAATTAAAGCGCAGAACAGTTTTTTGTTCTTAAGCAAATCACTTCAAGAGCGCTGTACATTTTCTCTGGAATATTTAAATTGTATGGATAATATTTAAGGTTGCCAAATTGAGCAAATAATGAAACTTAGGGAAATATGTCAGTCATTAAATATAAACTTTTTATTTTTTCTTTTGTCTAATACCACTTATTTAAAATTTAATTTTAAAAAAATAAATCTTATTTTTTAAATAAAAAACCAAGAAGTAATCACTGGGGAAAAACAATGTATAATAACCAAATATAATTACTTAAAAATGATAATATATAATATTTAATTTGTCAATTTTATTCTCCATTTGAATCGTCCTGTATTGCAAGTTTGTCTCCGGCATTTAAACTGGATATAGTTGTAATTGTAGCTAGATCCATCAATGCCTTTATGCATTTCACTCTCCTTGGCATTTGCGCTGCTCTTCCGATAATTGGATCGAATGGCGCGGCGCTCGGCGCTCGGCGGTCGGTGCGCGGCAGCGCGCGGCGGTGCAAATACTGCACCCCGCGGCTACACGAGCAACTTGGGCATTAGACGCCAATTTGCCAGGAAAGCAATCAAAAGTTTGTCCAGTATTAAGATGGAAGGATTTTCCTTGTACCTATTGCACTACGCTTTGAAATGAGCCATTCAAATGAAGTTACCTAAAATCATGTAACTAGATATCAGTTTAAATCATAAACAATCAGCTTAAATCGACGCAGAAACATTACTCTTTTAGAAATATTCATAAAATTGCGAAACATTTAAACTTGTCAAATAAACAACAAAATAAAATGATTTGTACTCAAATTCACAGAGGAATTAGAAAGAGGGTGGTGGAAAAAAGAAGCAATCAAAAGCTTGCCTTTATCGGGCAGGGAAAAATAAAGATTAAAAAACCATTTAAAAAAACATGGTAAAAATATAGACTAACAAAACGAAAATAAGAGAGAAGAGAATCTACGGAGATAGAAGCGTTCTTAATAAGGCACTCAATTTTTTCCACTACGATTTTTTTTACATATATTTATAAATCTCAATCGAAAGACGCATCATATTTTTTACACGAGGAATTCGAACCCACAACCTCCAGCGCTTTAATCAATTGTCCTAGCCACCAGACCACCAGGTTAACAATACAGGCTAAATTTCAACAGGGCATAAAACAGACAATATATACATAACTATAAATGGAGCCTTACCTTGGCCAGATATATCCAGATAACATTCTCTTGTACATTCATAAGTCAGCAATAATCCTTTACTATTCGAAATCAACAAAGCATCCAAAAATTCAGTAAAGCACCTAATATGAAAGTGTTCTAAACTATTTTTAAATACCCTTTCAATACCCAATTTGATAAGGGCACATCATTATTATTAAATAACTTTGAAAGCTCCACAAAAATAACATTATCTCTTTTCACAATTAATTTAGTACTTTAAAAGAGTACGTAATGATTTTCTATTAAACAAATACAACCTTTCTAGGACAATTATGTTTCAAGTCGGTACTATACAAATTGTATAATAATTATGTGCACGATTTTATTATTGAACTATTTACTGGGATACTCAGAGTACATCAATAATTGGATATCAAAATTCTATTTAAAACTGACAAAGTTAAAATTCAAAAGAAATGCTTTTATTCAGCACAAGTTGTACGTCTGATTACTTCACAAATTAAAGACAATCGGTAATCTAATAACAATTATTTATCTTGTTGGACATTATTCAGTGATGAGGATTGATTTTCCGAGATGAACCTGATTTTGTTTATAACTGTATGCTCACTACAACGCGGAAGCTATATAATATTTTAAGTGATTGGGAGAGACATCAAAGATAATGGGAAAGTTTTCCTTCGAAATTGCCAATCATGTATCTTACTAAAGTAATAGGTTGTCGAGGATATACTACCGTAGGGATCATACAACTTTTGTATAGAGTTCAGTATGCAAGGCCTGCATTATGTGCTCTTAGGTTATTAGTATTAAGGTTTGACATGTTACATGGTGAGATATTGCTGGGCGAATATCGAGGGCTTCATTATTTATACAATAGCGTTGTGCATTTTGGTGAAGCCTCTTATGAAAGGATTTTATTAATCTTATTGTGCAAATTACAAAGGCGTCACTTAAATAGCAATTAGCCTAGCTATCGTGGTTTTTCTAGGAAAAATAGATCCCGTTGACCTTAATGCTATTACATACTATATTTATATATATATA
>JAPMAF010001777.1:0-10473 GCA_026537445.1 Silvatares holzenthali | reverse complement strand
TATATATAGAGGCCTGGGGTACCATTTTTTTCGAATTGGTCTGGCGATTAACATGTTAAAGATGGTGGTATAGTGGAGTGTTTGGAATACTCTTAGTTTATTGTTGAAAAATTTACTGGTTTGATTCTAGAATAAAATTCATTCTGGGAATGACGTAAGTGAAATAGTGACACCAGATATGCCTCTCAAGTATTTTTAATGAATTCAACTATGGTTATAAGAATAAGTACAAATGTATGCTCAGAAGAGTGGTAAGAAAAAATGTTTTCTCGGGTAGAGCTGAGTCGATTTGAAACTAGCATAGAAATAAGCAACAAATTATTTTTAGGTCTATGGAAATGCGACAGTGTTTTCAAAGACCACCTAAAGACATTAATTAATTTATAATTTTGGTCAATGAAATGATTCCTTCTGTTAGAATTACTTTGAGTGATAATTGTATTGCTATTCTATTGATCAATATGCAGTCATTACTATTTAGTGGTTATGATTGTTATCATTATATCAGGAAGTTCTTGGACTGAGAAAAATACCAGTTTTTCTTTGAAATGTCCCCTTTACTAGTACCCAATAGTAACATCCCTCAAGACATTGAAAATCAATTTCTTAAACTGCCCCCATGGATTGGTATGAAATTACATAAGACTAGCTCAGATCATTATGTTGTTCTAAGCTTATAGATCCAACATCATCCTAATAGATATGTGATTAGCCAAATACTGTGACATTTTTGAGGTTTTCTCCTTTTCAAGTGTCACAATGCAAAATTAAATGTCAGTATACTACTGATAAAAACAAGCCTCAGTATACAGTATCCTTCCTATGAAAAGATAACAACTTGCTTTTTATCATATTCAAGGGTATGTTTTATGTTATAGAGCACTATACATAAACACACCTTATATGTCTTCACTAGTAACTCAATCAAAGCGCGAAAATGATAAGTACTTCTTAGACTAATATTGAACCAGTGTAATTTAGCTCGCTATCCCAACATAAACAGCATCATTTAAAAATACAGTATTGTCTAGGACTTTCATGACCAAAAGATTTACTTTTTGAAAGAAATGCTTTTAAGTTGTCATATCAGTTTTTTTGCCAACGTTTCAGAACACATTGCAGCATCCATATTCAGGGCGAGTCTGTGTGTGAACAGTCGGCTGACTGTTCACTCAGACAGACTCGCCCTGAAGATGGAGTTGCAAAACGTTGGCAAACAAAATGTCTCAACACGACACGACTACCCAAAAGTCTGACTTGAAGATTTAAAACTGAAATAAACACACCTCAAGCCTGATGAATCCTACTTTGTTCTTGGTTCTTATGAAATCTTGGTTTTTCAATAAAATTTATTTAATCCTAGGCTTAGCAGTTTCACTAATTGAATACACAATATCTCAAACATAATGATTAAAATACATTGCTAGTGACAAATTTTAGATAGAAATCAAACAATACAGTAATAAATATAGTCCAAGAACTCGTTACCATTTTGCATGTGAATTTTAATACAACCTTTTGAAAGCTCCATTCGGTGAGGGACTTAGTTTTTTAACATTTTATATCATTTGCTTTTACAGTCATGATATTCCAAAAGCTTTAATAATTTAATGCATTTAAATTGTAGGTGCAATCACCCCATTTACTTTCATTTTTAATAATCATACTACCATTTTAAGAAGATAAACATATTATTTAAGCTTTATTTTTTTTTAATGTTTAACTTATTTATTTTACAGTATGTATAAATGAGAGAAAAATACCTAATAAATAAATGCAATTTGTTTTTTTATTCTTTATTATTGTTTTATCGCTCTACGTTTGTTAAATATTTTCCTTTTTTTTGTTGTTATTTATACTATGACAAAATTAACATGTAAATAATTTACATTTTATCTATTATTTTTTTTTAATATTTCATTTTTTATCACTTATATTGGACAAAACTGTTCTGTAAAATATACTACAGATGTTTTGATTATAATTTATAACATGTTTCCTCTTAATATTAAAGCAAGTGGAATAATTAATATATCTGCGAGGTACGTTCATGATGGATGTGAATGTGGCATTGAAGGCATGAGAAAGTATCAAATAGAGGAAACGAGAAACTGAACGCTGTAATATCAACAAAAAAATATGCAAGAGCGTCAGAATGGCAATACATGAAAATGGTGTTTGAACCTAGAAGAAGAAAAACGAAAGTTGTATAAATGCTGTTGAGATAAAATCTCTTATAATGTGTGGCAAAACAATGTATAACAAAGAAATACAGGCATGAGTAAAGAATGTGTAGTGAGTACAAGGGTGATTGATATAGAGAAATGTATTGAGATGGTTTGGTCGTGGAGAACAAAAGTATGTTAAGAGGTTAATATGGAAGATTCATTGTTAATGAATGCATGAGATGCAGAGGTTGTCTAAAAAATCGAAAGATGGCTAGTTCTGTCTGTAATTATAGCAAACACAGTGCATGCATGAAAAAATGTATGAATGCGAACGAGGCAAGAAATGTTTTCCAGGATAGAGTAATGTGGTGCTCGATCCTCTCTGCTTATCCTTTCTTTAAAATGGTAGATGTTTTATTGTATTGTACTCAGTAATATTCTAATCTCTCCTGTTTTAAGCATATTTTTAAACTACAAACAGTATTATGAGAGTTTAAAACATTTGCCGTATGTAACTATGATTGTATCTTTTTGCTTTTCCGTTCAATCCAACGGTTACATATTAACCCTTTGAACTCCGATAGTATTGCTACAATGACATAATACACCTTCAATTATGATGGTGGCATTTTGTTGAGTTAAAAAATATCCCTTTAACAGGTATGAGCATCATTACATTCCTTTGTGTACAGTCTCTGCTGGTGTTCAGTTGTATTTATTGCTATAGATACATGTAACAAACAATAAAATGTAATGTGAAATATGTTTGTAATATTGTTTTCAACACAATAAACTAGATATTTTTTGTGTTTATATTGACACATGCAATGAAATGAGGTGAAACAATGACAGAAGGAAGTGTAGATGAAAATCCTAGTGACAGAAATGAATTCATACACCACAAAAATTCTTGTTTTGGAGACATTGAGCAGCAGTTCAAGTTTTTCAAGTGATGATGATTTATGAAGAGAATGGTGGCTAAGCTGAGGATTACTTGAACACTTCACGTTATTGATTAGTATTGGAACACAGGCTTCTGATTCATTTGAGAGCCACACATTAAATTTTAGTCGTTTACCTTTTCTTTGAGTAACAAACTCCTGAATGTTATCTTTGTGTTCCTAAACTTTATTGGATACCAGGATAAAGAATCCTCAAGGCATTTAGCATCTGTCAGGTTGGGGGAGCTCCAATTTCTTCAACTACCATTTGCTCATTGTATTCTTTAACTTTTGTTGATGTAGATTTAACTGTGGCTTCCATTCATACTTCTGTCAAGATATTGTAGCTGTCACTTCAATATACCTATATCGACCCAATTTAGAACTCAACACGACATGACTACCCAAAAGTCTTTGACTTGCGAATCTTTTGGTCGTGAAAGCCCTAGAAAATAGATAACATGAAGTTTCAAGTTGTATTTCATCTGAGGCAAATTCTACAACAGCAGAGGTTTCATCATGGATCTTTGAAATCCACCATTTCGAAAACGGTTTTCAATTGTCTTTGAGGCATGATTCTGCAACTGTACGATAGTTAAAGTTAGATTGCAATGTGCGGACTATTTTTATATGGATGGTTTTTGAGTTATAAGATTAATCGACTGTCCAAAATTATGTTCTTAATTTTGATTATTGCAACATACAAAAGAGTTCGAAGTTCAAAGGGTTACTTAGATACAATGTCCATCCTCAATATAGTTGCTAGCAAAGTGAACCCATATATATCTGTTTGGACACATTCAATATAAATATTTGCTGTATCACCTGATATATTTTTAATTGTATATAAAGCAGGAGATACAAGGCTAGCATCGCTAATTATTAAATTGTAGGTAAATTGGATAAAAGGCAAGTGATTATGGGTAATGTGTAATTTTTATCAAAAGTGTATGATATTTTTCCAATACTGTTGTTTTATTTGATAATATCTTATCATTGTAATCATATTAATGCATCACAGAGTCAAACTACATTGCGCTGGAATCATTATTAAGGCATGATGCATTCATAAATTAGGGTTAAGGATCGGTTTGTATGTTACATTTTTTATAAATTATATTAATATGCTTGTACTAAATACATAAAGTAGTTTCTACAGTGTGACAAGTAGTAGGTCTTTAATGTCAAGCATACAATAATCCCAGGCATAAATAAAAATGCGTAATCTGTGAATTTTTGTTTCATTTTCCGATTTCGATTTGGGTTGCTTAAAATGAACTATGATGTCTTTCATTTAAGATGCGATACAATACAGCGAAACACAGGCAATATGCCCAAGTATCTAAAGAATCTCCTTGACTTGTGCGGCTTGTTTAATAAATAATCCAAATCTCATTGCTGATCTACGGCAGCTAGAACACAAAAGAAAGGTCGGGATGATCTGCTTATTTTATCAATATTTTCGTGGAAAATGCTCTCGAGAACTGACATCACTGATCTCTTGAGCTGCTGTGGTTAGCAGAGCTACGCGTTTTGCGAACGCCCATCACCACTCCACAGTTGATACTGACTGCATGAGAACTAATAGATTCTTTGTCCTTGTGTGAGACAGCCCAGCTGCGGAATGACCTTTTGTCGCCCGTGTTTCCTCCTACATGGGCCTCTTCAAGACCCAAGTTAATTCCACCCTATTATTATGTTATAGGCCTGCTTCGGTGGAGTCTTCTGTGTGGGAATTCATAAAAAAAGTTAACAAAGTAAAGTAATTGTGAAGATTAGGGAGTGAGAAAGAAGGCAGATTTGTAGTCTTTTGCCAATTTCTATTGAATAACTAGAACAAAGGTTAGCTTCCATTTTTTTAAATACTCAAACCACTGGTACGTTCATGTAAATTTTCAGTGGATGAATGAAACAATGGCAGTTCTCAAATAGAAACAGGAATATCAAAAGCTCAATACTTGTTGAAGTAGATAGCGATTCTCCTATTATTCACTAGTGGGGTCACAAGCTTCATCATTTGCTGGAGGTCTAACTGAAGAACCAGTAACAATATCACGTAGCAAAAGGTTAATGGGAAACCACTGCATGATTTTCCCTAGGATATCAATCTGCTGAGAGACCTTGTTAAATTCAAATTCAGAAGAGCCGAGAAGCCCTGGGAAAGTCTTCTAACTTGATGTGTCACACTCTCTAAAACATTTAATGTAAGATCCATTATATGTGCAGTAGATGGTTGCCTACATAATTAAACATGAGATTTTTTTTATTGGAAACTGTCATACTGTAATATTACAGAGAAAAATGTTAATATAAAAGTGACTGCTGTCTTCATGGTTGTTCGACGTATATATCGACAATTGTATTAATGTGGGAGCGGAATTAAATGGAAGGAAAGTATGCTGCTTATTGTGTGCAGTGCAGATAGTGGCAGATAATGAAAGCAATGTACAAGCATTGATAACCCAGGTTTATCAGGTGTGCAAGGATACTGATCTGCCAATGAATGAATGGTAGAAAATAAAAAATAATGGTATTTGAGAAAGAAGTCGAAGTAACAAAATGTAAAATAAATGTGGAGAATGTAGAATAAGAGCATGTCGAAGAATTTGTGTACTTAGGAAGTATGTTTACGAGGGATGGAAGGTGAGAAAGTGACATTGAAAGGCGTGTGAAAGCAGGTAATCGAGTAAACGGGGCACTGAATGCTGTAATATCTAACAAAAAACTACCTATGGGAGCCTGAATAGCAGTAAATAATGGAGTGTTGGTGCCAATGCTGACGTATGAAAGTGAAGCTTGGACCTGGATTCCTATCAATTTCCAATACCCTAAATCGATGTCGGAATTGATTACATGTCATGTTAAACTACCAATTAGTGTCTCCTATTTAATAAGTCTGCATAAGCCCAGTGCACATATTATCTCGTCTAAATTTGTGGAGTGAAACGAAATAAAAATGTAATTTTCTGTAATATATCAAAATTATAATAAACCACCTGACAATCTTATATCCTTGGTGGATGAAGGCCACTAAAAATATTTTTAAAAAATAGATCCGACAGTGTAATGATTAAGAACGTGTCGAATGGATGATTGCTATAATAATTCTATATATACTTTATAGATCTCAGGTGGGTCTGGTTGTTGAATACGTTTGTCACCTCTGATGGGTGCTCCAAAATATCTTAAACACCTCCTTGACGCTGTGCAGAAACGAGCAGTCCGGTTAATTAATGACACAACATTCACAAACAATCCTTCAATTGTTGGAACACAAACGAAGGGGTTGGCATGTAATATATGTTTTACCATTACTACTATGGTAGATGTTTTCATTGATTCCCTACAGCCGCCATCTTTGGTAGGGCGACACAATCCCTCCCAGCTTCCGAATGCAATTGACTTGGGTCGTATAAGGACTAGCAGCTTTGTTTGCTCTTTCTTATGCAAGTCTGTGCGACTGTGGAATGGGCTGCTGACCACTGTGTTTCCTTCTTCCTATTATTTGGGTTTCTTCAAGAACCAAATTAATAAATCCCTCCTATTCCCATTGTAACTTCTACATAGCATCACTTGATGTCTTAGACCTGCCTCGGTAGTGTCTCGTATGTGGCGAAAATTATTTAAACAACTTGCCCCGTTTTGCTTTATTTAAAACACGACAAATAATAAATTTAATAGTAAACACTGTTGCATAGATAACCTTTGCTCGATAATAACAAGTTGTATATAAAGAAGTATCTGACGTTTTGTGTGCATTCTTTCGCGTTCTTGCGGCAGCTTAAGGTTTTGAAGTACGTATTGCAACAATTAACGATGGCTGGAAGAGACCCTGCATCCAACCAATTGATCAATCACGAGAAGGAAGTTAAGGTCAGTCTTTTTAAATAGTTCAAGTTTTGCAGTTCATCTTATGAACCTTTTTAAATTATGTTAATGCAATCGCACCCGGCATCGAATATGTTAAAAGCATGGGATCAAAGTTCCCACTTGTTGAAGTTAACATTGTGGACGCGTCTCTTTTATAGTCAACATATTTATTTTTCCTGTTTACGCATAATAAGTTGATTAGCTTTCAAATGCATAAAATATATTCAAACATTCCTATACGACAATCCGCTGCAGTCCAATAATTAATAATATTTAGGTAGCCAAATTAATCACCGCAAATATTTTGTTTTAATTATCACAACATTCTTGAAACCATTAGAAAATAATAAGATTACGATCATTATTTTTTAGATGAAATTTAATGCCTATATATTAAACAAAACCGATACGTGACCATATTATCGTTTTATTTTTGTTTATATAAGTCAAGTATACAAATCAATTAGGTGCATGTTTACGGTTGATGGTAGTATTTGATGCCGACAAAGATGTAGTCGATTCTCCATATCTGCATATGAAGTGTATCTTGAGAAGCCGCCGTAATTCAATCACGCTTGAGCAATGGTCCGATCAAATTTTTATATTTTATAATGGCTTTTTTTGTTACGTAATTACATTTTAACGAATGTTATCAATTAAGTACTTAATTACCTATCTTGCTGTACAGCAGCGAAACGTGGACTTAAAAGAATAAATGCAGTGGAAATGAGATCGTTAAAAATGTTTTGAGCAATAGGATATAAAAGAGAATCGGAATATGTCGATTGATTATAATACTATAAAAAGGAAACACAAAGAAAGTCAAGTATTTGCAATGGTGTTGACTTCTCGAGCGAATGAAAGAATAGTAAAATATATCAATAGTGCTAGTATACTTGGTAAAGCCTGGAAAAACTATCAGGAACATGTTATCCCAACTTCTTAACGAAGGTAATGTTAAAAAGTCTCAACGATATCCTTGCTTGTGGTGGATGAATGTGGAGAAAGCGAGAAATGTGTCAGAACAGACAATGGTGCCCTATTTCTCTTCCTACTCCCATTGGGAAATGGCGTGATATTATGTACGTATGTAGTGCTATCAACAAAACCGAAAGATTTATTACAATTGAATAGCAACATGTCAACATAATTTATTTGACGTTAAAATTTTATATTCGAGTAATATCCGTCTTTGATATAATACAGCTAAATCATTATTTAGTATATCAATCAGCATTTATATTTACTACGTTAACATTTAGGTAACTTTATTTTATTTTTATTTTTGATGATTTGTATTTTGAATCAATTTTTCACGCTTTCAACACTGATCAAGTCTAAAATATATTGAATTTTTGGATTCTCTAATTATGTTTAATGCGATACTGCTGACTTCATTGTTTCCCCCTATAATTTCATCCACCCCTTACGTAATATCGCCGGATGTGAATCAAAATGCAGATAATATAATGCTATTAAGGATTTGTTCACACGTAATCGATTCGATATTTATTCCGATTGAAATATTGTAGGAACTTTCACATCCAAAAGAAGAGCAAGACTTTTGTTTTGTTATTTCGTGTTACGACAGTTTGTTTGCAGTGCCCTTTTCAGGGCCTATTTCAGTGTTCGCCCTTTGTTATTCCGATCCATTTTGTGCGTATGAAAACATCTAATTCGGTACCATTTGATGTTGGACCATATAATTCGATTCGTAAAAAATATCGATACCGTTTATCTCCAGTGTTTGTATTTATCGATAACTATATGTGTTTGTGTGTGGGACCTACTATCACCTATTCGTTGTTTTCCCCCCAAGTATTATAAATATTTTGTGATAAGAAGAACCCACTATCTTATGTTACATAACGAAATTACATCGCAATCTTGTGAATGTATTATATACACATATATACAGAGGCATCCGTAGAACGTTCATAGGCGACATTTAACCTCCTCCTAACGATTACATTTTCAAAATTATAATTTTTGTTATGTAGTTTTTTTTTATTGACGAATTGCATGAAATAGCGTTCTGAAACATGAAATTGTTGGAAGCATTTGAGATGTGACTGCATAGAATAATGTTACGTAATATCTTCCGGCTGCTGCATTTAGTAGACCTATTTGACACGCCATATAGCATCATCCATTTGCAGTGGACATATCCTGAATGAGAACAGGCTCTCTTTTCTGTGGAAACACTCGCCGACTTCTGTGATTCTTTCCCATTATAACTTGGTTTTCTTCATGATCCGTTACAACTCCTTATCCTTACTCTCACACCCCCCTGCATGGCTTGTGATAGATAGTTGAACACCTACGCAGATCCTGACGCTGACCCAAAAAATACAATATATGATCGTTAATTTAGAAGTTTTGCGACGAGCTAGAGATAGCAGTTGAATCACATGTGTGAAGATTTGGCTTATTTGAGAAGGCGGAAACCGTTTGCTTCAGACGTTGCGATGTGGAAAATATGTTGTTTCCAAATAGCTGTCAGAAGACAACACATAAAAGGAAATGGTACCTTAATCCAAGATACACAGTATTACGTTTTTGACGATTCGCGACAGAACACTAAATATACACTTCATTAATTTTACAGTTAATTATCTTTACTTATTTGTTTATTAGTACCGACCAGTTTAATAGATATAGATGGAATTGTATAAAACAGAAGTGAACTCGAATATTTTAGTATATTTTAAGGTAAAACGAATGACGCTCTGGGAACGTTCGCGTTGACTGTGCATCTTTATTTTTAAAATCTTTGCCCATTTTTAAGAATTTCTTTTACCCGTTTTCTCTAGTATAACAATGTAGCATTTTCACGCTTGAATGCTACCGAGATATCTACTTTATGTGCTATTTGCAGCAGAGTAGTTTACAGTTAACTTAACCGTCCACAGTCGATTTCAACTCGATATAGTTCATGATGTAAACACAAATAGATTTAATAATTTAAAAAATCTTTTTTGGCGTATGTTTTTTCCGTTGATGGTGATTTATTTATTTCAGACAGATGACTTGACTCTTTTAAAAGTATAATTATTGTTTGTATGTATTTTTAAATATAATACTTTGATATAAGACGTATATAAATGAGTAATTATATGTACGCGGTTTTTAAGTATGTAGATGTATGCAAACATTTGCGTCTGAATGGTGGTGCCTCTTTTCAAGCATACGTGGCATTTCTCATTGGCTCTGTACAATATGTGTGCGTTACAAAAATATATTTTCACATGTTATCATTTGGCGTATGTTTTTTTCTCTAATGAGGCGATATGAGCGAAATGTTTTTTATTCAATTTGATAACTCTTTTGTGTTTGTTTTTAATTAGATTTAAGCCGAAACGATCTCGGAGCATATCTCTCGCAATCGGTACGCGTTTCACCTGTGGATATCTGAGTTAAAGTATTTTCATATCTGGTGTTAACGGTCGCGATAGCTCAAATTGTCTCATTTGTGTTGAATTCTAAAGGCCAAG
>JAPMAF010001776.1:0-10475 GCA_026537445.1 Silvatares holzenthali | reverse complement strand
CGGAAAATCTACGATGCGAATGTGGAAGGTATGCGACAGAGAGGCCGGCCAAGGGGATCGTGGCATGAACAGATTAATCAACTCCTAATCGATGGCTCTGTTTGTAGTCGGAATACTCGCAGAGCATGCATGAGGAGGTGTATGAATGTGGAAGAAGCAAGAAATATATGTCAGGATAGAATGGTCTGGCGCTCGATCCTCTCTGCCGCCTACCCCTTCGGGGAAACGGCGTGATGATATAATAAAAATAATAATATGTATATACACACACAAATTGTTCTTATGTTTTGTTATTGAAACTAAAAATTTAAGAGAAATTAGATTATCGTCAGTATTCGTCGTAGTCGGTACGTTCCAATTGATTTCTGTATTTGGTTCTTAGAACATTTCTATTTAAAATTACTTTTAATTAATGTCTAATATTTTGACTAATTGATAGCATTAAACATTTGATAATTTTTAGCATGTGGCCCATCATAATTATAGAGTTGTCACCTAATTGAATATATAGGCGATTATGTTAATATCATCGTAGTAAAATAATCAATTAATTTAATTGTTGTTTTAATCGCTGCAATAAAAATTTGTTGGGTTTCTTTTCAGTATCAATATAGTTCCCAAATATGCGTATTTACTTTGAATTAGTTTCAAAACTTTTTCTGCAAAGTGAATTGAAATATTTTATCTTTATAATGTGCTTTTTCTTCTTGTAATTCAAGAGATGCTCACATTTTTTTGGGTAGTGGTGTCTTTTTAATGAGTCAGCTTATTTTAAACTGAAATATTACAGAGCACAAAATACACAGAGCTTGGATGTCCTCAGAAAGTTGTAAAGATTTATCCCTTGCATTTACTCCTCCTCCCCGGAATTGGTTCATTATCCCTAAATCATAAGTTTAACTTTAATTGGTATATTGCGCATTCCATAAATGGAGATATTATTTAATATATTGAAAAATACTATAGACACTAATGTAGAGAGTGACTCCATATTTAATAAAGATGTCCACCTTATTTCGTACATTATTATATAATATTATGTTTTATTCTTCCATCAATGCTCTAAATAATTACTACAAACAATATTTTAAATACTCTGTTACAGAATCATGAGAATTAACTTTTATTTGTAGATTAAACGAATATTGATACTGAAGCACTTATTATCACTACCATTTTCAGCCCATCTCTTAACTGATTCCCGACATAGGTATCTTCTCGTTTTCTCCACTCGATGGTCATCCCATCTACGTAACTTCGACAAATCGATATTCTTCGATATTGTTCATTCATCGATGGGCATCCCTGAAGTCTCTTGTTGTCCCATGGTCTCCATTCCAACACCCTCTTCATCAGATGATTGTTTGAAAAGTGTTATTATTTCTACGCCATATAATGGAAATGTAAACTTTACTTTGAAAATTGAATTTTAAATTCGAAAATTCATACAGACTAGATTTATTCTTTGTACAATCTCTGCGGCTTAATCGTCTCTTTTGATGTAATTTTGTGACCAATATATGGGTTTCTATTAAATTATCGGTATGGGTCGTCTAGTTTTGCCAATTTTGGTCATTATTTTCGTGTTACTGATACATTATTGAATTTTAACCGATTTTACTTTGAGATTGTTGATTAGTTCAAAAAATCATTTGAACTTTCGGAGATTAGTGCAGTATCATCTACAAAGTGTAAATAGTTTAGTTTATCCCATTTATATTAATTCTTTCAATTTCCCACTTTAAATACTTTGAGACGCTTTCTATAATGGGAATAAATGATTTAGGTGGCATTAAATCTCTTTGTCAAACGCCTCTTTATATTTTGGATTTTTGTGTAATCGAATGGCTAAAATTGAAACATGAGAAATTAAAAACGTTTTATCATTCGCACAATTGACAAATCCATAAGTGTATTTGTATGCATGCAATGCATAACACTTAAGTGTCTAGTTTCATAACTTGATAAAATAATGATCTTTTCTTACGTAATAATGATGACAGATAAAGTTAGTAAGCAAGTATGCTATGTCCGGTAATAATTCATTCATTTTTCATAATTCTCAAATAATATTCTTTATAATTTTGTAAATATCATTGTGTTCTACAAAATGCTGGTCGCAAATAAAGACAATGAGAGGAAAACGTCGGAATCAAGCGTTAAAGTAGATATGGTTATAGCATTTAAAAATACAGAAATGTTTATATTTGCTAAACCAAATAGTGAATATACATACCCATTATTCGTCTTATCATCTAGGGATTGGATCTCTGAGTACATAAGTTCCGAAATTGCACAAACATGTTTTTCTTAGATATTACAAAATATATAGAGTATCTTTTATTTAGCTTCTTGATTTACGACCAGTAAAACCTTCGTAGAACATTTGAGAGACATGTTTGTCCATTTATTGTATGATTCTTTCGCTGCTATTTGTACATTCCTTCTGGAATGTGTTGCACTGTCTGAAGCTGAAATGATTAAATGTGTTTCACCCACACATAGATTATATAAAATTTCTAATCTCCATAAATACGGTGTAAATCCTCAACTAAATATTAGTATCATGATAAGGTACTTGGTGTGTAGTAAACTACCCACAAAGGTTTTTTCCAAGTATAGTATTATTAATAAGGTTTAATTAAGTGTGTATTTTATTTTTAAACAGTTCACAGATCGTATGCGTCTCCAATGCATATTTTTTTATTCCTTTTTTATATAAAGCATGGCGAATAGTATATTTATGTAAATATTCATCTTATTTTTTTAACCCATTTATTCAGGTTTCAATGGCATAAGACAGCCATAAAATTTCTGTTGGTGACTCACGAGTAACTGTTTTAGTTGTAGCACAGAAAACACATACTTAGATTTTTAAAGCATAAAATTTCCTGTAGATTAATATTGTAAATAACTAAAACTTTTGAAACAAAACATTAATTGACGCTAAGGTTTTTGATTGAAGTGGTGTATTATTACGTACATTGTGGACAAATTTTAAATATGTTTTTTTATGTAAACTCATATGATTTTAAAGATTAACCAGAGTTGCATATGGCGCCTACCCAGGTGATAGCCGAAATAGGTTTTAGAAAGTAATAAAGAAAAAATTAATTAATCAGTAGTTTCGATCGTGAAAGCCTACGAAATTATTTTATTAGCACAATATTATCAATTTATTTGCAATGTAAACATATAATATTACAGTATATTGTTCCAGCCAGAATACTAAAAACATTATTGTTAATACTTAAATTATTTTATAAACTCCGTTGAGTTTGGTTGTTCGAATTAATATGTAGGAGTTATAAAATTAGAAAAATGTGTTGATAAATTCATTCGATTTCTCAATTAGTTCCAGTCAATCATCATTGTTTCTTCATAATACAATTTCTTCACTCGTCGGAATTACAACGATGGAGTAAGAACAAAACATGTTGATCGTTATAAATAGTTTCAACAATTATAAAATCAATTAGTGATAAAATTGCAATCAAGAGAGTCGAATTTGACAAAAATTGGTACTTTGAAACGTTGTTTAATCTATTAAAACCAGTAAGTCCGAAATCAATAAATATTTCTTGAATAGGGAAACTATCAATTAATTTTCTAGTAAATATAAATTTTGTGTACAACATTTTTACATACGTATGTATGTACACAACTTAAAATACTAGATTTTTCTAAATAGAAAAATCCAGCACTTGGCAGAAGCATATTTCTCATCTTTTTAATGAAGGTATGACAAGATGCATTAATGTAAAAGACGCAAATGTTACGTGCCAGGATAAAGACAGGAGGCACCTCATATTCTCTGTACTATACTAAGTAGCCAGGTGTTATGTATGTATGATAGATATCTCAACTAATATAAGTTTATATTTTTTTCCAGATACGATGAATTTCAATCGAATGATAAATTATATTTCCATTATATTGCTCATTCGACTGACGACCATTCGTGCGATGCCCATTGAAACAGAACAAGATTTGGATATTATTAATGAAGACTCAGTGCAAGATATTTCATGGGAGAATGGAAGAACTTTCGGAGGATTCAGGAAAATTGCAAGAAGACCGCTGAACCTAGCGAGTAAATTGGTTCATCATTTAGGGTATCTCCTGGACCCTAGTTTATTTTACGTGAAACCAGGATTGACTGGATCTTACAATCCAACATTAGGATATTATATTGGTGAAAAGGAACCGACTGTAATTGAGAGTTATGCACACCCAATTTCAAAAGATCTCAATATCGAAGGAATATATACAGAAGAAAGTAAAGATTTAGAAGAATGGTAGTAGTTTCGTAACTATAACTACATGTTAATGATTCATATTAAGTGCTTTGAGTAGTGTAATACTTACAATATTTATTAAAAATACATTTGTAGTCTTAGGATAATTCATTTTTTTTAATTTTGTGCATTTACACCATGCAATTAATAAAAACATTGTTACACTTTTCTGTTGCAATATTGTATTTTATAATAATGGGATAAGAGAGACCAACAGAAGAATGATGTATAGAAAATAAAGAATTGGACTGGTATTCTAAAGAATGTGACCAACAAAGTATGACTAAGAATAGTTGGTAATAGGCAATGTGAAGGAAACATGTGTACAATACTGATAATAATAAAAATAATAATTAAATTCGATCCCTATAAAAGTTAAGATTTTTAATAAAAATTGAAATGAAACGAATTTTAATACAACTAAATTGATAGAATAATGTTGATTCTGCCCTGTTGAAATTCATCGTAAGTTTTTTACTAATTCCTTGAAATATTGAAAAGTATTTGAAGCAACGAATTGAAGGATTATGTTTTCTCTAAAGGCAACATAATTGGTGATGTATTCGAAGTTTCACCAATAGATGTCACTGCGAATGTGGTAAATAATATATTTTATATTATTAGTAGGTACCACCTACCTACGTTGTCACAGGCGTAATTATTGGTTCTGACCAGTCAGTAAATGGTATTCGTGTTATTTATTTTTGGAAGGTACATTAAGAAACACGTTTTGAATATTGCTGTGTTTACTCCTCCTTGAATATAATATTTAAAAAAGAAACGATTACTGAGTGTTATTAATTATATGTAACGTTTTGGAAAAAAATTGAAAGTGAACTAATATAATACAATACACTTAAGTTCAACAGAAAATGAAGTCTTCGATTTTTCTGGTAAATTATTATAATATTACTTTAAAAATAATCCAAATTTTACTTCATCTTTAAGTTTTTATCTTTTAAGCTATGTACTTGTATATAGATCAACTCCATTGCATTTCCTACATCACAGTGATTTTTACTACATCAATGTTGGAAAAATATATAAGTAAAAACAGTAAAATGCAAATATTTTACTTTGACGTTTTTACTGCTCAATTCTAAATGATAATATTCAATTTAATAAAATATTATGCCTAAAATTATAAAAATGTTTATAGGTGGGTTATTTAGTTGATTTAGTAAAACAATTATAATTTTCAAATTAACTAAAAATTTTATTCACATGGGTGGAATACTTATTTAATACTTCAATTTAAAATTACTTAAAACTTTTTACAAGTTTTTTGAGATACGTGTAGTTGCATACATCATAGGTATGTGCTTAAATGAACTATTTTATTATATGTTGTTGCAATAAAACTCTAATATAAATTTAATTACATATATCATGATGCTATCATTGTCATTGAGGCTACTATTCAAGAATAGATTTAGCAGTTGAAAAACCGTATGAATCTGGTTACAATAAATAATTCACATTCTAGAAAAGAATAAAACTTTAGTCCATTTCCCCCGATATGCTGCATCTTTCTATTCTATTACGATCTTAGCATATAATCCTTCATCTTCTGCATATGATACGCCACATTTATTTTTCTGATTTTTATGATGAATTGAAATGAATACCTACTTGGTGTTGCTCTATACACATTGCACCCGGCTTTAATTACCCGCTTTAATTATCTTTGAAAATTCAATTTCTGGAACCCGGAAGATTGATTATTCGCCAATTTATGTAAACGTACAAACCTGCAAAACAAGGATTAAAAAAGATTTTTTTTAATTTTAAAATCACATAGCATTAACTTACCGTTCAAATGTGGCTAAAAAATGGACTACTGCGTAATCTTTTCAAGTACAGTCACGGTATATTAACAAGAATACTATTTTAATAATTGTGAATATTTAAAGATAGATGATTTATTATATATTATGATATCGGCTGATTAATATGTATAATTAAATATTGATTGTTGAGCATTTCTTTTCAGATATTTTACGCTATATTTGCGGTGCACTCCATACCTATAGTAATAAATAAAAATAAAGGGTTGAAACCTATGAATAATACTGAACCCGTGGGCTCTGTTCCGCTCAAAATTACGGAAACAGTTCAAGAACACATTTCAAACCAGGACAAGAAGATTTCTGAAGAATTACCCACTACGAAACCAACATTATTTATTTCAAATACTAACAAAAAAACCTCATATGACACTAATTCGCCAATTATTGGGTATGCTAGAGTTGTTACAGATCCCTATGGATACAGGCCCGAAGACATTGGCAAACAAGTATATAGTCAATACATATATAGTCCTAGAGATATAAATACGGATATTTATAAAGCACAAGACAAAAAATCAACTGATTCAGAAGACATATACCATATAACATTAATTCAAGACGAAACAAATCCCTTTTCATCCTATCAGGATTCATACAAGGCAGTAGGTTACAAATCCGATCCATACGATTATAACAATTTTAATTCTAACTCTGACAACTTCAATGGATATAAATCAACCGGAACTACCGAACATAGCTATACCAATTATAATACAAATGGTCAGAGTTTAAATAGATATTCGTCTAATAATCAAGCTTCATATAATCCTGACATCCAGATGTCAGATTCTTATAATTCTGACGATTTTAGAAAAAAATCTTACAATTCAAATGGTTATATGGTTGGTTCAAATATTCCAAAACGTTACGAAATAGATTCTTATATCCCAATTAGTAACGAAAATAACTACCACCTTCGAGGTAATCAATATATGTTAAATCCGCATACTATTAATGATCAGTTATCACATAGCACACAAAATAAAAACTATGGCACCAAGCGTGATGCCATCACTCATCTTAACGATAATATTAGATCATTTTTAGGTTTACTTGTGACTCCGAACGCAGGACACGCTGTCAAGGAGATATTATCGCCCTATTTAGGATAAATAAGTGAGCATTACTTCAATTGTTTTAATTTACCAAACTTTTCATCCATATCAGCAATATAAGAGTTTTTTAAGTGGAAAATATTTACGCTGCTATTAATGAAATAATCGTTGTAAGTTATATTATTCAGTTTATTATCACATGCATATTTACAACTTATATTTAAAATGAAATAGAATTACATATATTAATGGTAATGGCAATGAATGTTTTATTAATGGCAAGGAATGTAATATTAAATATTACATTCTTTGCTTTTGATATCAGAGATGAATTGTTTTGTAGAGTTTAATATCTGTATTTAAACAAGTAGTACCAAAAATGATTGATTATTTATGATTCAATTTGTAAGTAATAAGTTAATGATTGATTCGCAATTAAATGTTATATTTTAATATAAAGTGTTTCGTTACTGAATAATAAAGTTTAAAAGAATGTATAAGCTGTTTTTAATTTTAGTATTACTGAAGCGTTTAATAATTTACTAGAGAAAAATTTATGAAACATTACTTATACGTACTATTGAAAAATTAGCAGAGTTGAAAAAAGTGAAAGCATTCACAATTCTTGTACAATTGCATTTACATATACCTAGAACATATTATATCATTAGTCGAATCATGTTAATATGACCACGTCAACATATTTTTAGTTGATTTGCAATCGGTATCCAAGAGGTATTAAAAAAATGCTTGTTGATAATGAAGTAGCAAAAATAAATATGTTGTAATATTTTATTCTATAACACATAGGCAAAGTGCGAGTAATGTCCAATTTTAAGTGCGAAAATTTCACAATTTTAATGTGTAACTTAGCTGATGAAGCACATGAAGAGTAAACATGTATAGATATAGAATGTGTCATAGTACTTTAAAATATCGCACTATGGACTTTAGAAATTTAGTTGATCGTCCTGTAAGTAATATAAGTGCATTACATGATATATCAATGTAATTTATCATATAATGCACCACGTCTTCAAAGGGATGAAACTGATGTTAAAAACTTTACATTAGATCTGGGTTAGAAAATCAACTCTTTTCTCATGAAATCTGTAAGCAACAGTTTGTAGAAAATCATCATATCTACGTTTATTTTGTTATATATATATATGGACAGTACACTTGATAAAATTATATGACAACTGCAACATTATGTTTAAATCACTTCGATTTCTGCTTGTTTTATTTTACTATTATAGTTATTACTTAAAATGATAATATTTTAATTAAATCACGGTGTCAATGAGGATATTAGAATAACCTGTTTTCTGAAGTCATATTACTGAAATATTTAATTATTACCTAGAATTAGGTTGTAAAATATAAAGGATGGCTAAACTTACAAGTACTTGAATATTTTGTTATTATGGAGTTAGTAAATGCAGTTTCCAATGAATTTTACTTTCTGTAGTTTCTTCCTTTCGGTTCCGGGTGGGCAGCATTATAAGCGAGGGAGTCTCTTATGGCTTTGGGAATAGGCGGGGGCGTCGGTAGATGTGCTCCTTCTGCTCTGAAGCCGTTCTCGTCAGCAATATACGTCACCGTATAAATAACACCGTCTGGGCCAGTGTAAGAGTAAGATCCCTGCATCACCTAATCCCATCAAAATGCTTTTATTATTTTAATTTAAAATGAACAATATTTTTAATTTAGCAATTTGTTCAGCTCTTGATAGGCTCAATCGATTCATCAAACAAGTGTTTACTTATTTATTTTTATCTTGGTTTTTGATCACACAATATATATTTTGAAAACCTCTGTAATCATGACTTGTGGATTAATCGAAACTAGTTCAAATTAATTATATAAAAAATATCTATTGTGTGATCAAAGAACAAAATAAAAATAAAAATAAATGGATTTTAAAATGGACCACAAAGTAATTGGAGATAAATTGAGATGTTTATTTTGTTTGATGTTATTTGTTCCTTTTTATTCCTTTTTAATTTTTATCCAATAATTAAAAAAAATAAATACGTCATATGTTACAATACAATTATTTAACCACAGTTAAAAAATAATACTCTTTAAAGCATTTTATGGTTATTTCGTTTAGTATAATTTTATATAAATACATATATACCTGCGCTTCTAATTGAGAACCTCGATTCTTCAAAAATCCATCTTCTTGAACTCTAATACCGTTTCCCGTTTCGTAACTGTGAAAGAAATATGATATTACGATTTTTGGCAACATTTTATATTAACCATATTATTCACATAGTGTAATTATAAATTTTTCATCTGACCTTAATTTATGCGTAATGAATATGAGTATTTTTTACCATAAATAAAATGAAGAGAAAACTAAAAATTACGAAGTTCAAGGCACTTCATACTTTTTGGATCAAATTACATAAGGACCAATTCTAAGAAATTTGATATGTGGATGATACATTTATAAACATTTTCTCATACTGATTTTTCGTTACGGAGAATCTTTTCTTAATACATTACATATTTAGATTTTTATTTAGAATAGAAAGAATTCTAATTATACGATACAAATAATTATCCTATTCAAAATATACAAGATCTTTGAAAGATTAGATTGTGTTAATATTTTTAGTGTAATATTTAATTTGATGATTAAAACAAAGTCAGGCATATTTCATGTTCCATTATAAATCTGCAAATTTGTAACTCTATGAAACGTATTTTAAACCAAATAAGCGAATTCTAAACCAAGTAATTCTTTTTTCTGTTTATATTTGCAGCAATACAAAGAGCATGTTTTACTTCATCTTCTTCAAATGACTTGCTCCAGAGACAATTATGCTACATTAAGCTTTTGAAAGTTTAGTTGAAAAATAAATCTTTTTAATTAAGGTAAATTGTCTATCACTTGAATATTGAGTTCCTTTGCCAACATCCATCACCGTGGGATCGCTATTAGTAAGCATTTGATGAATTAGCATTTTGTTTGTGTGATTGTACGGTAATAATATAATTCACTGGGAAGCAACTGTGCATATCATAGTGTATAATTACTTGTATCTGTAAGATCCATCTATGTTGGCTTCACTGTTGTATTTGAGAATCGGAACATCCTTCAGATGACTGTAGGATGGAGTTCTCTGACTTATTACAGCAGCGCATGAGAAGGCCAAGATGATAATCTGAAAAACGCAATTTATATGAAACTCCATAATTTTAATGAATTAATAAAATATTTTATTATTATTTTCTATACATACATATATGTTTATATA
>JAPMAF010001774.1:0-10476 GCA_026537445.1 Silvatares holzenthali | reverse complement strand
AAACATTTATATAACATAGATTAATACGGAATAGAGAAACGTGATTATAATACAACATAAATGACTAGACAGCGAGAAGCAGGTTTGAGGTAGCGTTGAGAAATCAATAGGGGAAGAGAAATAAAGTTATTACAGCATATGTAATTATACTTAATCCGTATATTTCTGTATCCGATATTTGAAACAATGCCAGCCAGAATGCAATAGTGGTTCGACCTTTCCATCACTTGACTAGTGCAGGTACTGATACTGATGGGGTGCCCACCCTTTCTCGCAACCTCTCCACCGTAGTAGGCTCACCCCTTGATATATGGTGTTCTCTCAAAGGAATAGAATCTACATACATACAGCTTGCAGCGTATTATGGCATGGTAATAGGGTGGCCGAATATTATTTTTAAATTTTATATCAAAATATTTTATCTGAACTCAGACTACAAATGGTAAGCGTTTATCTATAGGCTTCTAAGCAATTTATGTGTTTATTATTTCAAAAATATGTATTATATACAAGTGAACGGTGCCATGCAATTCGTAATTGGAAACTGTATGCTCTCCAAAGAATCGCAGTTGGCAATACATAATGGAGTCTTGGTGTCTACTCTGCTATATAGTAGCGAAACGTGAACTTGGCAGAAGAGGGATAAAAGTAGAATAAATGCAGTGGAGATGAGATCATTTCGAAGAATATGCGCAAAGACTAAATGATAGAATAAGAAATTAAAATATTCGAGTAGAATGCAAATTAAAAGTAACAATCATAAACATAATGGAAATTGGATATTTAAGATGGTTTGGACATGCTGCGCGAATGGCGAATGAAAGAATCGTAAAAGTGCGTGGAAGGTCTAAAAGATCTTCCCAACATCTTAACGGAGGCAATGTTAGGAGCCAGAACAACCGTCGTGCGTGTATGGCGAGATGCATGAACTTGTAAAAAGCAGGGATTGTGTGTCAGGATAGAGAGAAGTGGCGCTCCATTTTCTCTGCCTACCTCTATCAGGCTTGTTGTTATTTATGTATGTAAAGATATGTTTTAGATTGCGTAAAAACTACACTATTGGAAATTACTAAGGGCACTTCACACTCTAGAAAAAAACATTGTTTTACGTAAATATTGCAATAAATGATTATTGTGAATTTTAATAAAATCTCTTTAAGTTTACAAAAACGATAAAAGTCAACTTTACATGGGATATTGTTGTCTTTATTTTTTTAAATTATGTTAGTAACATTAACAATTATAACTAGACTAGTGGCAAACATAACTAGACTAAAAGTTGGATGTTTGAGATAGTTTAGACATGTTGAGCGAATGGCAAATGTAAGCATAGTAAAACAGAGCGTCGAAGGCCTAGAAGAGCTTGTCAGGAATATGTTTTCTTACATCTTAAAGAAAATAATGTTAGGAGTCACAACGATCGTTTTGCGTTTATGGCGAGATGCATGAATGTGGAAAAAGCAAGGGTTGTGTCAGGATAGAGACAAGTGGCTCTTCATTACCTCTGCCCACTTCTATCGGGAAAAAAAGTGATGTTTTATATGTAGTTACTTTGACTAGGTTCGTAAGCTGTTAAATTTTATAATTCTATGGAAGGTGATGAAATTGACACCGTTACATATATTGTACCATCATAATGGTATGCAGTACTGGGAAGGCCTTGAAAAGCTTGAAAGGAGAACGTTTCTCAACTTCTTAAAAAATGTAATGTGAATTGAGTTAAGAGTTTCAGTGAAATGTGTAGTAAGTTTCAATAATCGTAAATAATGGTGAAGAGGCAAGAAGTGTGTGTCAGATAAAAGGCAAGTGGGGCTCTATTCTTTCTGTTTACCCCTATCGAGATTTTTTAAGTTATGTATGTGTTTGTATGTAAAAGTTATGTTTTTATTGGCCAAAAGATTGAGCAAAACAAGTTTGTCAATTTTCATTTTATACATTTTTCCCTGTAAGCATTCATTTCAATTCATAAAGCAATATTTTTCGTTTATTTTTGTGCTTCAAGCTCGAGCTTGTTTCTCTCATCTCACTATATGAGCAGATAAACACATATTTTTGTGTAATACCTTGCCCCATGTTAGATTTTCTGCGCGAGCAACGTGTCCAAAGAAACGAAGACATTTCAATAAAAATCTATTGGAGGAATTCGTACAGTATTTTGAGATTTAGTATAAAAATTTTGGATGTAGAATATCACGTATTTACCTAGACCCGTTCGCATTCCATTAATTTGCTACCCCATTGTGCTGAATATAGAGATATACAACACAACAGGGGGATGTAATACTGTACGTGTTTTTTTAACTCTGAGCTCTGGGCGTAGGGAGTTGGGAGCTGGAAGTTGGGATGGGGGTGTACTGTGCGCCTAAGGGTAGAAGTAGATAGAATATACGAGGGTGAGAGGAACGTAAAACAATGCGGTCTGGTGGTAACATGAAGGTAAAATACTCAAACAATACAATATCATCAGCACTATATCGTATCAGGAAAACGATTAGAGATAATAGGGAACGAAAATCCTTTTGGCTTTATTGTGTATTTCATCGATCTCCAAACTTAGAGATTCTCTTTGGAATAATTTTTTTTATAATTTCCCTTACAGAAGGCACCACCCAAACAGATCTATAATATTACAAGAAGCTATGTAGAACCAGGAAGACTTAGAATAGCGTTGAATTAACGCGAGTCTTAAAGAGGCCCATGTTAAAGGTAGTAGAAATACTGTCATTCCATAGCAGGGTTGACTCGCCCAAGAAAGACTTAAAGAATCTATTAGTTTTTGTGTACTCTTTATCAACCGTGAAGGGGTGACGGTCCAAAACGCGTAGCTCTACCAATTCAGTGATGCCAGTTTCCGAGAGTATCTTAATATCGGTAAAATAAGCAAATCATCCCGACCTTTCTTCTGTGCAGCGACTGAAGACTAGCAGCAAGAGCTAAATTATTTATTAAACGACCTTAAAATGCAACGATACAACGGACTCATTTCCTGCGCCCCATGCTCCATGAGCTGTTGTCTATTTATGAATACCTAACTGTATAAGATGATGAATCAGTTAAGAATTTGAAGCGATTGCTATGTACTCTGGATTAGGGTAAGCGTAAAAAAATATAAGATCATTGCACAAACATAAACCCTTACACAACGGTTCATGAAGATGCCGGTAATTACATAGCGAAGTGCATCAAGAGCAATCTTGTGTATCAGTGCAAGTGCAATCTTGTATTCAGTAAGAGAATTGATTATACAGGGAAAATTTAAATGTCGATATCAGAGAAACTGTTGCTAGATTGATGTGCGACTATGTTAGATACTTAACGAGATCGACCAACTCGAGATAGATGCGACTGGTGTATGGTGGTATGGTGAACAAAGGTGACTGTTCTCTTAAGAGAGAAGCTGGTTTTGCTCATAACTAGCAGTCTTGGGGTAGCCTGAGGAAGACTAATGTTAAAGGTTGAGAACAAGGTGTTCTGGATGAATTATATATTGTCGAGGAAGATTCTCAGTTTGAGTGATATTAAGGATGTCGGTTGATTTTGTTTTTATTATTAATAGGATGATATGGCATATCAAGCATTTTTAAGCGGCGGAGCAGAAAGTAATGAGAAGCTACCAGACTTCTCGTAAAGTTCCAGAGAGAATCTCAAAGATTGAAAATATTTCTAGATAACTACGTTTAGTAATGGGGAACCATATTAATAAAAATAACGTTATATTTTTACTTTGTATAATACCACATATTTATTTTAATGAGTTTGACGCGTTTCGAACTCTTCATGGCCTATTATTGATAGTCCAATGAATTATCACAAAGTAATCACTAATAAAATGCAACATACAGGTAATCATTATATGAATTAATGCTGTTAGAAATATTAAAGATTTTTTCACTTTTTCTTTGGTCATGGCCAACATATGGCCGAAACATGTTAAATTAATAACTAGAACAAATAATAACTAGAGGTTAAAAAAATAAAATAAAATATTAAAATTTTAAAAATAACTGCTATCTCGTGTAAAATCATGCCATGTTCCAAAACCACATTTGGTTTAATATTTAATAGTATCACTTTTTAAGGCACTTGATTGTATTTTAATTTATCTTTAAAACGGTATAAAATAAAATTACTTATATTCGTAATCTTTTAACATATGTCTAAAAAGTATCAGTATTTATTACATAAAACATTTTTATAAATTTTAAAATCTATTTAGTCATTAGTAGTTTTCGCTAATATTCCACGCATTAACTTCTACTGTCTAATTTAAGTATATAAGCGATGTATGTTTAATAAAAATGCATTTAATTTATAAAGCGCTCTTGGGGTGATTTTTGATCACAAAACAGCGCTATATAAATCATCCAATAAATAAATAAATAATAAATAAAATACCTAACATAAAAAATATATAAATATGTCATACAAACGTTTTTGACTATATACTTTTTTATGACCATACATTTTTTTTTAATTTATCATAACTCAGTAGACGGTAGTCATGTTAAGGGTTTGGTGTAAAAAATGAGAACTTACACCATACAGAATGTCCATTGCGCTCACACTCGCAAACATTCATCCACAGCAAAGTTTATCTTTGATCTAAATGACCGGTAATGTATGGGACTATCAAAGTTTCCCCGACTCCTTCTAGCTAGGGTGCCTACCCCTAAGCTTCGGAAGGGTTTGTACCATTATTTTATTACTAAATGAAGTAGTGATTACCATGGGGTTTGGTTAGAGGGTACGGACACATATCTGATTGCTACATTACAACAAATTACTTAATGAGAGTACTTGAATACATTTATTATTTGCTGAAATCAATATTCATTAATAACAGTGTTATACAACCAAGGCAATATTATTAAAAAGTGAATTATGTACATCAATCAATACAAAACAGTGATATGATAAGAAAACATCAATATGAAAGAAAAACATTAAGATTATACGATACAATATATTTGTTAATTATTTATTAAGAATAACATTGTAAAATAAATTAAAATGGTATATGGCTGAGGAGATAAGTGCGCCAGTCTACCTGTAGGTTTGGTGTTCAAATCTCAGCTCGTGCATGATATCGTTTCTATTTCTACGATACAAGCATACATTATAGCTTAGTGTAGAAATAGTATAAGATATCGATATACTTCACATTCAGTGTTGTATATCTTTATTTGTTAACAAAAAAATAAAACAAAAACAAGAATGAGATGGTATAGTTATACCAAATGATTAGTATAGAAAATTTACTATGTGAATGCAGAAGATAATGTGTGCATGATATAGAGGGGTCATCTAAAAAATCATTTATTAACTAAAGTTTAATCCATTGCTCTATTTGTATTCGTAATAATCGTAGTGTATGAGATGTTAGAATGTGGTTAAGGCAAGAGATGTATGTCAGGAAAAAATAGAATGGTGCTCGATAATCTCTGCCTACCTCTACGGGGAGGCGGCGTAATTGTTTTATATATTGTAGAAATAAAGCAAAATTATTTTACAATAATATACTCTTTATACATTTTTTTTAATTTGATTAGTGCCTATAAGGTAATCGGTAAATGTCAATGTTGTTAGGCAACTAATTTCAAAACCAAACTGATAGATCGCACTGGTTCTGGTATGTAAAATGTAAAAGAAAGAGTTATTAGTGGGAGCAGATAAAATAATATGTATACTCTAATATTTTAAAGAAACTTATAGTAGAAATCGTGATATTTAAATATTTTTAATATCGAGTTCAGAAAGATTTATACTCCCAACGTTTCGGCGAAGTCACCTTTGTCTCCACGTGCTTTTGTATACGACTTGATTATATGCCAGCACTGTGAAAGTCACTGAATCCAAAAGTCTTCTTATGTGACAATACTGCAAGGTTGCCGACTTACAAGTTTACAACTCATTTATGACATTTTGGTTTGATTTTATCTATGGCAATCATTGGTTATCAATTTCTCAGTACAAACGTGAAAAATTTGTTGTGCATAATTGATATGAAAAAACCAGGGTTGCAAACTGAAGGAAAAATTAGAAGAGTTCTTTCTAAACGTCAAAAAATATAATCATAAGACAGTATATCATGCAAATTTAATTACATTTTACTGGATCGATTTTTTCGCTACGTATTGATTAATATGACATTGTTTTCTATAAAATGCACGTTGCATGCAAACAGTTGTTGTATTCACCCCACATTATCAGATAAAGCTGGCACTTGGCAGGTTAACAAAAGGGAAAATATGCATAATGCTAACCTCAAACACGCAACTCGGTATAAAGGCAATACTAGTTAAAACCATTTCTAAATGCTATCTCTCTGCTATATAAACCTTCGTGGCACAGTTCGTAGAACGCCATATTAAAGCTTCGGTTTCAATTTTAAATATTTAACCTAGTAATTTATTTCTTCAGATGCTCCAATTTAAGAATATGTAGTTACACAAATATGTATATGAATTGCATTTTGAGAGTGTGGAGTAAGAAAGAATTGTAGAAGAGTCAATTCATATACTATACAAAATCTACATGTAACTACTAATGCTTTGGAAAAATGGCTGACTCATAGTATTCTAGAGAGACATACTCGTAGTTATTGACTAAAGCACTAAAGGGGCGTTAGAGGTTACGGAATCTAATCTTGCCTGAGTGAAAAAAAAATCGTTAAATTGCACTTTTTGATTCAGATTTCAAAAATGTATTAGTTATATATGAAAAAATATATTTTACCGACTCATATGATAGTCAACAAATTTAAAAAAATATGATTGGTAGATCTTGTATCGCAATGAATTAATGCCACATGTAATGCCATGTTGAACACCACGTGAAATTGATTTATTTAATGCATTCATTTCTCTCCTACTATTACACAGTATTTACACGTGCAATTGTACTGAATATTACAAGTCCAGACGGAGGGTGGTATCGTAGTATCCTATGTACAGTATAGCATAAAAACGTATTTGTACGCGCTAAACAGTTATTTGAGTCCGTATTTTTCGGTTGCACGTGTATTTGTTTGTATAGTGTCATAATCGTGTAAAGAATTTAATTAATATCCAATTCTATATATATTCCAAGATAGCAGGAAAAAACTGATATTGTAAATACCCATCCATCAGGTACAACAGGGTAGAGCTTGTCGCTGCTGTTTGTGGTCCCTTTTAGAGTTCTTTTGGACGTGCACACTACACTAGTGCCTCCCCCTCACCAATTATATGACTTTTTCAAGATTTTGTCAATTATTTAGCGACATTGCCTCCAGCTAGCCTAGTCTTCCACAGAAGAAGTCACCCTTTCTCTGATGATTACTTCTTAGTCCGCGAGGTTATCTTCTCGATACCCTTATCGATTGCTCCTTTTAGCACTAAAGGTGCAAGGTCATGAAATTGAGAGCTCCTACCAGACTGCTCTCTAATTTGGATAACGAGTCATTTAATTTTAACTGATGTGCGTATTGACAAGGAAACTTAATTTGTTTCCAGATTCAATGCGGGTATGTGGTGGGACAGCAGAGGAACAACTGAAAGGAAGCTAAAACTCGCTTATAAAATAATAAAAATGATTTCCTTTTCTTTAATCACGCTTTTTTGGCTTCGTACTTAAACATATATTCTTTTTATAGATTGAAGAGCAAGATAGAGAACATTGCCAACGTAATCACCGACCTTAGCAAGACTATCGGGAGCCTGATAAATCTTTCTGCACAATGGCAGAGGAAACCTGCTGTAAGCACATAATATGAAACACGTACAACCTGAACTACCCTTCGCCTTCCCTAGCCAGTCGTGTACTGAGACATTCCGTTGCCCTGGGTGAAAATAACCATGATTATTTTTCACCACACAAGAACTCACAGTTTTGTATTGCATACTAGTGAATTGTGGCATACCAAAAATGATCCGAAAAAAGTGTGAAATGTATCGCTGGGAGGAAAAACTTGTAAATAAATTTATTTTTCTTTTTCTGTATCATAAGCAGTATTTGTTTTATAAAAGTCGTCATATTTCGGACATGAAGCAATCATTAGTGTATTTAAGTATCGTGACCAGATTCGAATAAGCAGAATATTTCTCCAATTTTTCTATTAGTCCTTCCACACATTCTTCTTAACGAGCTCATCATTACTGTATTTACTCTGCTTTGATTCTTCTTTTTTTATATTATACTTCAAATACACAACGACTCCACCATTCGTCTAGATCTATAATTTCAATACAAATGCACATGTGATGTAGTAGTTGAAGGGAAAAAATCTGGTTATTCAGAGTTAGTTACGAAACACGTGAGGTACAATACTGAATGATGGTACTGTTCCAGGGTGATACAAAAATTATTTGCAAATACAATTTTATATATTTTTTGTAAATTTTTTCGTAACATATTCAGCATTTGTATTTCAAATTTGAGCTGATAAATGCATTTTGTATTATCACTCCGACAGCATTCGAACACGCAATTTCCAACGTGTTAATCAAGTATCCTATGCACAAGACCATGAGCTCGACAGAAATGTTACGTTTTCAAAGTTTACGTTTTAAAAAAGTAAGGATAGTAAATGATTAATTTATGATGTTAATATAGAAAGGGAAAGTTAATATTTTTCATATTGTAAATAAAATATTTGATATTGCGTTAATGATCAGAAGATGAATCAACGTACTTTATCCAGATGCGAGGGAATCAGGATAAATAGCGATACAATTTATGATTTGGTAAAAGCATATTGACGAGCTTTTGAATATGTCGCCTATAGTTACAAATATTTTTTTTTCTTCACATATCTCGAGACGTGACTGATTTAATATGTACCCATGTGCCCTAAACCACCTTTTCCGCCCTTAGAAGCTTCCCCTCAGGGTAGTTGAGTCACCCTTGCGAGGGGATGAGATGTTTCATTACCTGAGGCCAATTTACCGATATATTTTTGCCTGGTTTCTATTTTAGCAACTATTTTATTATATTAAAGGCTCTTCCTTTGCTTTATTTACAGAAATTGTTATCCTGAGGTCTGTACATCCTTTGTTAATTTTCTTGTAATAATGTTTGTTATTTTCCTTTGAGAATGCTCCTCTGGAGTTGTAATTTCAGCTGGTGGAACTCAATACACTTACATTATTTGTCTTGCAATCATTATTTACTTTCTTTAACCAAATCTCCGCATTTGACAGGTATACGTGACACACCGAACATGATCAAGATCGTCAGTCTTCTACAAACAACTTTGACTAATATAAATCGGTAGAGAATTTTACTTGGCATTTTAACCTGATTCTCTGAGCAATAAAACACTCGGGAAAAAAAACATTGTTATTCAGTTCTAGTCACGAAAGTCTACATGGTATACAATGCCGAACGGTGGTATTGGTGGTATTGCGATACAAGATATACCTCTCTTTTCCAGTCCAGAGTGAATACAATTTTTTTAAATTAATCTTTTGCGGTTATGACTTTTTTAAACATTATTTAAGAAGATTACAGCATAATCAGAGAGACTACTAAATTTGTTTAAAAATGCATTTTGCCTCACAAGAACACATAATCCCGTGCTGAATATATTCAGAATGTTTCTCTGAGTTTCATTATTTTTACCTATGGTAGTATGTGACCCTTCTATGACCCGGTGGATTTCGCAAACTTCGTTAGACTTATGTAACTGGGGAGACCGGGTTCGGTTCGTGACCGGGGTCACAAATTAAGGAACCTTATCGTGAAGGGAATTAGCATTTTTTGTGACATGATTTAGGGCTTCTAGTTTAGGGTCTACACAATCCACATAAAAATGCCTCAAAAACATAAATTACCATACCGATCTGATTATCCATGAGTTACTACTTAGCGAGCTTCTTTTTAAACATTATCTCATTTCTCTTATGGTGCAGTGTATTCATTTATTAATCTACTTGTCACGCATATGTGTTTATTTACGATGGTTATGATGAATTACTCAATAAAAACGGAAAGAAAGAGACGTAATAAACGTTTAATTTTGCTTATTTATTTAAAGTATTATGTGCGATTCGATCCATTTTCGTTTTTTTTTTCATCGAAAATTGATCTTAGCGCTAGCGATCATTTGTTGAAAATAATTCAAACCCTAATATAAATTTTCAGATATTCAAACAAATATAGCCTATAAATTTTAGCTCAACTTTTCCAGCAGTTTCCGAATCAAAAAGTTGCACAAACATACATATATTCAGTCAAAAAAGTATCGGGAATGGATGATTTGTTTATGGTTCCAAATTCAAATTTAATATTTTTTTGCTGTTGCTAGATTGGCACAAGTGTTTTCCATTTTGTCGCGGAGTTTGAGTTGCATCTGTTATTTATATTAAATGTTACAGAAGGCTTACGGTGAATCGATTTTATCAAAAACACGTGCTTATGGGTGGTACAAAGCATTCAAAAGCGGTCGAGATGTGATGGAAGATTTGCCTCGCTCTGGTAGGCCATCAACCTCTGCAA
>JAPMAF010001772.1:0-10476 GCA_026537445.1 Silvatares holzenthali | reverse complement strand
ATATATAAATACATTTTTTTTAATGAAATGCATATTCCCTCTGGACTGCCATAGATTGGTATACCGTATATTACTCTAGAATTCGTACGTACGCTACGTGAAATGAAATTACCCATGTCTCGTGATTAGAACAGAATAACCATGTTCTCTCTCTCCTCCTTGCGCTACACAGCATTTAAATGTGCAACTGCACTAAAAGTTACGGGCCCAGAGGCATGGTGGTGTCATGGTGTCTCTTGTATAGTATAGCATTAAACGTAAGTCCACTCTATTTTCCTAGATAATATTAAAATAAAGTTCAAGCCAAACAAAGTCGGAATTAGCTGGCGTATTCAATCTTACCCAGCAATATGTTCCTTGACGTCTCAATAGCTAGAATGAAAAAACAGATATGATGATCTAATTTAAATTAAAACGCCAAACCACATCTTCATTACTTAGAAGCCAATAGACCAATATTCTCTAAATATTATTCCTTCCGATTACCATTCATTCCGACTAAAAGTGACCTTTAAAATAATAAAATACGTGTCCGTTTATTACCTCAAATATGGGTAAAGATAGTGTGGTTTCCGTTAGAGTATACTCCAATAGAATATAAATAGTCTACATAAATTATTATTTCTTTTAGTAAAGAAACAAATCGCTTTAATTTACAAAAAAAAACAGCAAAATCATATGTGTGCACCCTATAAAGTATGAAAAAATGATATATCTAAAACACAATGCAAATCAAAGATGGAAAATTATGTTCAATATAGCTGCAGCAATCAAAAGACTGGGCTAAAGGCTTTCGTTTGGAACATTGCATATATTATTATAATTACATTGAAATAATTTATTGAATATAACGTGGAAGATTGAAATATTATTAGAACATCATTACTCTGTGATACCTCAAGTATTGTTACAAGATAATTTATGATTTACATCAGGTGAAACACGTTTTCTTAAAAATAGCCAAAAGTGATTTAAAAAATATTATTAAAATATATCAACTGATGCTTGAGCTGTATATAATATATGTAATAAATATTTTTCTATAAGAAAGTACTAGAATGACTTATTGTATCGTTGAAATACTTAATTCTGTTAAATGAAAATTTTAAAATATTTTTAAATAATCACCGGTTGTATTTTGAGCTTTCCTCTCGAAGAAAATATGTACAGATGTATAATAAATTATTAGAAACTTCAGATATTAATTCGGTTAAATTTTCAATTAAGCGTGTATAATATTCATTTGATTATGATTTACAAAAAAAAAGCACACAATCAGGGTTGAAATGAAATACAATTTCAATTACATTTGCTCTAAGGAAAATATTTAATTTGCGAATCAAGAATACAAATATCCGATAATACATATCTGTACGAATGGCAAAACGGTAAAACAAATCTTTTAAAGCTTTACACTCGGAGATATGAGCCGGAAGAAATGCAAATATGAATGAGTTACAAAGAATTTTTGATAAAAATAACTTTGTAATAGATAAACGCTGTTGTAGTTTGATAGAAATGTGTTCAACTGGAAATATTAGACTTACAAATGTTAGCAAAAATCTTATAAAGCTTTAATAAATCTTAGTCTCCAAACTGTCACGCGACTCTCACGTAGGCAGTACTACACATTAATTGTACCATATTGTCATACAACTACGTATACATTAATATCACCGCGGTAGCTGAATATGTACTCGTAGTTTACAATAGGATTCAATTAGAACAATGTTTCGTAATTGTCAATTGTGCAACGCGTTTCATTTCCACGGTGGACTAAATGATTAAAAATTGTATGCAATTCGATTGAATTCACGTGGAAACACTTTTTTTGTAACGCGACAGTTTCGATGTATACAGAAGACAGTCAATTGCTACCGCTTATTATGGTTGTTGGGTGTTAGATAATTAGCATTGTATCGTGTGTATCATGTGTCACGTATTGTGGTATAATGTATGAGTACCATGTACCACTGAGTAGATACTATTATAGACTGTGAGCTCTATAGACTAAGCTGTCTCCTCTAGAAACAAGACTCCTACTCTACTACTATCATACTACTCGTACTCTAGTCTAGTCTAGCCTAGTCTAGTGTCTAGTTTGGTCTCTAATCTCGTGACTTATTTTTATACCCGAGTAAATATTAGATATTTAGTATATGTTTATACATTAAATATTACTCGTATTATACAAATTATACTGTTCGCACAAGCGTGTCTGTGTTTGGACGATCGTCGAGGTGTGGTATGATGTACTGTCAAAATGGAGTAAAAATTATATATCAGTGTAGCAACACTAGCTACAGCTGTGTAATATATTTTGAGCTGCCGAATTGGTAGCATTTTTACAATTTTTAAATATAAGGAACACGATCACGATTGTTCGCAAACATTCAAATGTGAGGTTATAGGACATTTAGTCCGGTCTTTAGTAAGGATGGCATTCATAGTAGACTATACTTTTGCACTGATGGGCCATCATCCTTTATGCGCCTTTTTGTTAATCTGAACATGTAATTCAATGTAGACCAACTAATCAAATACAAGAAAATAATCTCGATTTTTTTTTGTTAACATTCAAATGTGAGGTTGTACTTGTGGCAATACAGCTTTACAAAAAGAATTTAAGTTGTAGATATGCAACTTTACCTATCTGTTGAAGATATATTAGAAGAAACGTGTGACAAATAGTGAAGCATTGTGTAAAATGAACAAAAACAGAAAATTGTTTGTTCTTCTTCTTCTTCGATAGCTTTACAGCTCATATCGAGCCTTGACCTCCATCAGTCCTCGCTTCTCCTCTCCTGTCTACTCCTACAACCTTCCAATCTATCACCTTTCGTAGTTAGGTAGCATATTTTTTCAACTTATTCTCCCATTGGAAATTAGCTCTACCAACTTTTATCCTTCCACCCGGTTATCCCTCAAGGATCCTCTTCTGTACCCGAGCCAATGGCTTTCTCTGCACATGTCCAGCCCACCTCAATCAGCTTAGTCTAGCATGTGCGGAAAACCTGGGAGCCTTATATAAGTGTTATACAGCTCCTCATCGTATCTTATTCTCCAGGTTTTGCTATCGTTCACGGGTCCCAGAATTTTCTACAGCACTTTTCTCTCAGACGTGTCCAGCGTTTCTGCGGACCTTGCCATCATCATCCACGCCTCACACCCTTACGTCACCGTCGTTCTGATTATTGTTTTATGGAGGGTAATTTTAGTTTTTTCCCTGTGACCACTTCTTGATTTTAATACTGGGAGAAGAGAGAATAATGATTTGTTTCCTGTTGCTAACCTTCGTTTGATTTCGAAAATTATATTGAGAAAAAGTAACTGTTGGTATTGCCATTATTAAAAAATGGGCTAGTTGCCATTATAAAAAGTAGGCTAATAAACTAGTTGCTCACCTAATTATTTTCTACTCTGTTTTGACGGGAATGTATGAATCACGTGTGTATGTGTATACGTGTAAATGTACGAAATGGAACATTTTAAAACTATTATATAGGCATTTTGTACAATTCAAATAAATGTGGTATTTATTGATGGCTATGGTAAAATAACATTTATCAGATTTTAGATAACAGACAATAGAATAGTTAAATATTTTAAAGTTAAACTTCACGTTGAGAACGGGTTACCGTAGTAAGGTGATAATACGACGATCGCCGCCTCGTTCCAACACCTGACGGCTAGTCGATGTTTCATATACACGTGGCGGTGCATTCCCATCCGAGTTGTGCCAGCCAGCTTACTAGGTTAACCTCGTTCTTATACTGAACAAAGTAAAATGCATTGGTATTTGGCTTTATTAGACCATAATACATGTTCCAGCATCCAGCTTTTAAACATAGACATGTCTATGTGGCGATGTATCAATCAAACTACATTATGTAAGTACGTAAGGTTCTTAAAAATATTATAAGGATGTATTGTGTAGCGAGCGAGAGAAATCTCGCAATAAATATTTATTACATTATTGTAAGAGATTAGGTAAAAGAAATATTTTTTATGACTAATGATTACAAATCTTTCTCTTTGTGACAATACCTAAATTCCTATATGGAGTATGTAGGATAAAGCGAAAAGATGTGTTGGCGATTATGATTGTTGTGAGAAATGTTTGCGTCAAATACATTGTGTTTTCTTTTATCTTCGAATATATCTATCTCAATGAATTATCCTCGAAAAACAGTGCAGCAATTTTACATACGATATCACAGCTATCCGATATCTCTTGAATACGACCATACACTTCACACTCTATCCTTACCCATAATTCCCTCTGAAGACAAATCTGTAGAAACAGAGATAAAACATTCATCCAAAACACATCCTCAATGGTCGTTTCAAATGTATATTTCCCATATATGTAAATATAATGCAAGGGAGTTGGCAAAATGTGTTAAATGTGTTACTGAATTTTAAATAATTATATTCAGTTGATTTTCCTGCACTGCAATCCAGTTGATTTGCATGCCATTGGTTAGCAATTAGTGCTCTTTGAAATGTAAGAAAATCTTGACCAACATTGATGTAATGTTGATTGTGTATAAACTCTCTCGGTGTATGGTTGCAAAAATTTCAATGTTATTCGAGGCGCACATTTAAGGATGAAATGAGTAACAGTTCAGATGATTTTTAATCAAGTAACCCCACGTTCTAATAATTAATTCTACCCGCTAGATTCCTATTCCTATAACAACGTACTGAACTCCGCGTTTCCAATCAATTGAACTATTCACGTTGAAACCACATCAGTAGTGAAAATTTGTTTGAACTGAATGTATTGATCAAGCGTGTGGAAGTAGAACTAACTACTGAAGCAAGAAAGTGAAACAACTACTGAATGTATCTTTAATACAAAAGTATAATTTTGTAGCTATAGATATTTCGCTGTGCTGTGCTGTGCTTGCACGACAATACGTGTTGGAACATAAATAGTTGATCGACAATAACATGGAAATATATTGAAAAATATGATATATACATATTTATGAAATAAATAAATTATTTGATATTTTTAAATGTAAAATGCATATATCTAGACGTATGAAGTATAAGAAATATATTGTAAATGTATTTTTTTATTTAGCTGTTTGGTATTGTATACATACTTTTTATGTATCGGTGTGATTTAAATTAGCGATTAAATGTACCAAATGGATGACAATATAATATCACGGAGTCGAGATAAGACATCGGAAATTATTATATATTTACAGTAACAAAATTTTACTTAAAACTTTCTTACATTTGTCCTAAGCGAGTGTGCATCTTAGGAATTTCATTGGAATAGTAATTGTATGCTTAAATATAGATTATATTTACGTACAAAATTAACTAAATTAGGGTGCTGGTTTATACCATATCCATGACAATACATATTCAATGAATTACAGTAATGTGAGTTGTGAAATTTCTAATTATTATTCTTAGGGTTGTAAAATTGGTAGATTCGCACTTGTTCTCCGACACACTGGACTCACCTTGTCTGCATGTCTGCTCTGCGGGGAGATTCCTCCCGCAAATGCTCGCACAAATAAGTTTTTAAAGTTTAAACTTATTGTATTACGATACTCGCACCCATTGATCATTGCTACTCATCGAGTGACACGTACTGGCGATCAGTACAAGTCGAAGTTTACTGGCATACCGGTATTGGAAAAAGTAATGAATAATATCAAAAGGAAATTCAGAATTTCTTCGGTATTGCGTTTGCTCGTAGAATGCAAACATCATACAAACATCTCGATGTGCAAAATAAAATATAGTTACATTTTATTTTCCTGTTCTTACATGAACCTTTCTTTAACCGAAGAAGATCATATTTGAAGACTATTTTCGAAATTTCTTGATTCGTCAAAGATCGAAAAAAGAATAAAGTAAGTAAATACATCAAAAACAATAAAAATCTTCCATTTTTATCAAAAAAAAAGTAACTGTAAAAAAAACATATAAAGTGTATCAATTATATTAAAACCATATATTCAATTGGTGCGTGACACAATGAATGATTGGAAACAAATAAAATATTAAATTCTTGAAGTCGAACTTATATTATATAGACGTGGTATAGTGGATAAGATACTTGACTCACACGTTGGTCGTGTGAGTTAAGGTTGCGAGTTCAAATACCGCTGGTATAAAAAGTTTTAAATGTGTTTTCTATTCAACTTTTAAATAAAAAATAGTACAACAGTGATAAATCAAAAATAGTAAAAAAAAAACTCCGGACTGGCAGAGTTGTAAATCTTGAATCATCCAGGAGTACCTAAAACCACCATTCAATATTGTGCGCCACGTGAAATAGATTTATCCAAGTTTCGTAACTACAACTGAATACCCAAGTTTTCCCCCTCCTACACACACTTTTTACACGTATATTAAATTGGTAAAACGATTACAATGGCGGTCATGGGTTAATATTTCTTACCGAGCATAATATTTGTAACATTTCAATAACTGAGCTTGCCATTTGAAATGATAAAATATTTACGTAGACATAGCGATGAGTATCATAGAGTCATACACCTACAAGATATGTTTAATTATTTCTCCGTAGGTATTTAAGATGTACTCATGTAACGAGGTGTAACTTCAAATGGGACTCCTGATAAATGTATGCTTAAATATTAATTATATTTACGAACATAATTATATGCTTATACAATTATGTACGTAAGGATGTACGAAAACATATTGAGTTGTACTCATACATAACATAAATGATGTAGGTAATGAAAATTCTTTTGAAGAAGTTGTCGATTTAAGGAGTTAGTCATATTTACTAAAGTTTGTGATACGGTTTCTTCCCGTTCTTATATTATATTGTACTATAAGGTGAAAGGAAAGGAAAGAATATATTGTAATATTTATTTGTGCTTTCGATATAATCTATTATAGAATGGATTAGAACAATAATTGGTTTATGAAATGATAGACTACTCGTATCGGTAGATGTTTGCTGTTCGCATGAACTTTGTGGTAATTTTGTTATTTTTTTAAAAGCTTTCGGGATATAAATGTGACGTAGGAGAAAATCTTTAGTCGTTTAGGAACAAAGATAGAGACAATGTTTGTACCTTTAGGTAGATATCGACAATAATTTTAAAACAATTTACCATCAATGTAACAATTGATGTTAGGTACTTTCGTTTTGATTTCCTTCATTTGACGAACTCTACTTTATTAAATAAACGTTACCAATTGATCACAATTTTAATCTTTGAAATAACTTTACAAAATAGTTCAAGTTACTTTACTGACGTTTCTTCTTTTTATATCATATATTTCATGTCTAATCAAATTTTATTTCATACCCACGAAGCATCTGAAAATATTGGTATGTATAACATATATTTATGATTTGTGTTAAACCAATATAACATTCAATTATTACATTACAAAATATATAAAACTCAAACATCTTTGTAATCATTATTTTCTTCTTTATAAGCAGCAAACAAAGAGATACTTAAAAGAGAATCTCATTTTTAAACAAAAGCACGATAAACATTGCATTATTCAATACATGGTGCAATTTAAATTTAATCAGAATATTGTTATGCGAGCATATCAAACTGACGATAGTTTTATTGATATTTTGCATTAAATCATTTTAAATAATTTATAAGTCTACCCAAATTTGTTTTCAATTCTGGTAACAATTTGAAAAATAAAAATCTTTACTGTCAACATACCGTTGGTGTATTGGAAAATTAACCATTGTTCACTGTTTCGAAATCCTAATATGCTTTTGAAAATGTAAACTTTTAGGCGTTTGTGTCGTTTTATGACATTTTCTTCTTCATTTATCGGCAATTTTGTTAGTGCTAAGAGACTCCAATATTGAAGTTTTCCTGTAGCATCTATAGGAATTCACCCTCGTCATGTGGATGAGGGTTTTGCCAGTTATCCCCAACTCTTTATGTTTTCCTCAACTTCGTAAGATCATCTGACTAAAGGAACGAAGTACGCCTTGGAGACATATCAAAGAGAGCCTGCTCTGGATTTCCAATTTCTCCATAATGGACGCATTCGTGAATTCGTCTTAATATCCTTTTACAACATCATATCTCGAAAGATTCTTCTCTTTTCCTCTCGCTAACCTTCATGGTCCTGTGTATCATTTAGCATTTAATTAGTGGGTAGGTATCAAGACCAATAGCCGAAATCAATCAGGAAGTTAATATTTAAAAAATGTTTTTTTCCAAGTGGTAGATATTAAATAAATATTATTTCAGAATGAGTAGATAGACTTGGTCAATTATTCCATTACACCGACGACTTGTAATGTGTTTTAAATACGATTTATTGCAGAATATTTCCATCTAAGCAAATATAAATTAAAATATTGTCAATTATTGTTAGGTCTGTGTTTTTCTATTGCATTTCATATTCGTGTTACACTTGCTTAGTCGGAATCTGAATACTTGGGCTGCTGATCAAGTTTCATGACTTCCAAGAAGAAGATGTATCAAACTTGACCAGGTCTTCTGTTTTTAATGAATAATTCCATCTGGAATATTTCAAAACAGTAGCATGTGTTTATTTAATCGCCTGAAAGGAAAATCATCGTAAATGCAAAAATGTTTCATGTAATATAGATGAAATGAACTATGATGCTTCACAAAATTATTGATGTATTGCCGTTTAGCGTAAATATTATGGTATTTTGTGTTAAAAATAGATTAAATGGATTGTATTTTAAATTTATTTCAAAAATAAAAACTGAAAAATGAACACTGTTTTTTATTATAATCGAAAAATTTACTAAAAATGTAATTGAGAAATTTCAGATATTTAAGAGCTTAGTAAAAAAGTTTTTTATTGTACGTAGTTACTTCACTTACATACTTTGGGGCAACATTTTGGTATTTTTAACCTTTTATTTACTTTTTGGGAATGCGACCCTATTGTAGATTTAGCAAGGATGATAAATTAAAAGATAAAATTGAAATATTTACAGTTTAGCTTGAGAATTTAAACGCGATGTGACCGTTCATTGGCGCTGTCTCTTTCTAATTTTTTTACATATAACCTTATTCGACATATGTTCGCTATTCATATACTAATTAATGAAGCTATAGATTCAAATATTAGTGGAAATATAAAAATATTTATTGACAATATAAAATCGTAAACTTTACGCATATATAATCTAGAAGTACGCTTAGAAATACCAACATTGTTGCCAAAGGTAACTTAAAGTGATTAACCACGTTTAGGAATTTAGCGTGGACTCCAAGCTTATATGACCAACTATACTGGCCCAATGGAAGGTAAAGATTATTTGCGCACTGAAATGATTTGCTTTGGAAGTGTCATATTGGGAGAGGTCTCGGGAAGCGACTGCCATTAGTTATGATTCCACAATATAGTAACTCGTTTCCTTGCAAGCAAAGATATACTCCACAACGATCTCATGTGAACCATCCATCTTACCTAGTAGCTCTGTCACGAATCTGCTATTTCTTGGATGATCTTTTCCTAGTCTTACTCTACCTCAGTCCTTTTTCTTTGGTTGATCCTATCCTAATTTAACCCCATATTAATTATTAAATCGTTTCGGTGGACCTCGTGTGTAACAACTTACATTCAAAAAATAAGTCTCCTGATTTTCAATAATGGCAACATTCTCACTTGATAATGTTTACGGCTACGTGCATTTTTACTGATTTGACCGGTTTGACGTTTCGGATTTTGGAACTATTAATGACGTTTGCGTAAGCTGCGAACGTTAGTTGTTTAATTTTAGATAATAGTTTCTGGATTTAATACTTTAAAATTGAAGTGCGCACTGCAGCATATTTATTAATTTCGAACGATTTGAGCCTATATAAGTGTTATCTTTTAACAATTTTTTTACGACAATGTTTTGACCATTTTGTTTACCCAAAGTGGTATTGTTATCTGTTTACAACATTCAAGGTTACTTCATATATCAATAACCGTATAATACTCAATAATGAGTTTCCTAAAAAATCTTTTAGCCGTGTAAGTATACCCTGTTTTACTTAATTGAGGAAATTACATTATTGAAATTTTATGATCCGCAAATCAATATTTCGCATTCTGGTTTTAAATGTGCTTATTATCTTTTATAATTAACTGTTAAAAGTCAATGTAACGAAACGAAGATAAAAATCATTTTAGGAGGAATTTAAAAAGTATTGGCACAATTCTTCAACACTGTTTCCATGGTACAATTTAATTTTATTTTAATCATTCTACACATATAGTTCCGCAATGTAAATGATAGACTTTTTACCTAGTGGCAATTCTTCCAGTAATTCCTTGACGCCTTTGAGCATTGATGAATACAGATGCAATGGTTATCATCATATCCATACAGCAGCGAAATTATAATATAGATTAACCATCTGTAATTCAAAAGCGAAAAAGGGGGTTGCTGGCAGATGGCAATTGTTTTTAATCAGTAAGCTTTGCTATGTGCATCACAAGACTATGTATATA
>JAPMAF010001771.1:0-10477 GCA_026537445.1 Silvatares holzenthali | reverse complement strand
TAGGCTTGTCGGCGGGTGTCTACTTCTATACTTTACATTAGAAATATTTATGGTTTTTGTGCAGCTGTTGTGCAAGTGTTGACACAGTGAAATAATTTATTACAAAATTTATAACATGTATGTACCTATTTTCAACCACACCATGACACATCTGTTGAAAAGTGACAAAATTATTTGGACTTTGCGGTGGATGTATTCTATAGAGTGACTCGAAACAAATATATTATAATTGCTTGAATTTCTTATCGTGTTATATGAAAGCAAGCGTTGATGAATAATTCAATGTAATACTTTTTTTTAAGTATTCTCAGAGAAGAAGAAGAAGGCACCACTGAGGTAGGCCTGTAACATCATAAAACACTTTGTGGGATGAGGAAGACTTAGGGAAAGGGTAGAAATAACATGGGACTTGAAGAGGTCCATGTTATAGGTAGGAGGTAACACAGACGACGGAAGGTAATTTCAAAACCGGGCCGTCTCTCACAAGAAACACTTAGAGAATCTGTTGGTTCTCGTGCACTCAATATCAACTATGAAGTTGTGACGGGCGTTTGCAAAACACTTAGCTATACCAAACACAGCAGCCCGAGGAATCAGTGATGCCAGTTCCCGAGAGCATCTTCCATGAAAATATCGATAAAACAAGCAGACCATCCCGACCTTTCGTCTGTGCTCTAACGGTTGAAGATCGGCAGCAAGCGCTGGATTATTTATTAAACGAACCGCACACCTCTGCACAGAGTAGATGATGATTAGTAATTACAGTATGGTTTATAAGCATGGAAGGGACTTACTTGGCTATCTTCCCCCTGGAGTTGGCCTTATTGCTCCCATTATCCGTGGCTATAAGTCTCAAGGCAGAAGGAGCAGCTGAGTGGTTAGTAATAATACACACAGATAACATTAGTTCACTAGCAAATAGACAATACATACTAAATACTACACTGCGGTATTCAGCTTATAAAGCATCTTTATAAATACATAAATACATTCTATGCAGCTACTTAGAATGAACCGAATGCTTTGTATAATATTCGGCAAATTATATAAAAGAAATAAGCTCCGATATTTATCAATTGAATAATAATACAATTTTTGATGACAATTCATTGTGAAAAGCATCTGGAATTTATCATTTGAAAGGCAAACAGTATCTCAATTTTCTTTTTCTGTAAGATGTTATCACCGTGCCGAGTTAGCACACAGGATTTGAGTGCAATCTGTAACTTAATGTGTTGACATTTTGTAAACAAATGTGAGTGCTGTAAAATTATCTTGTTATATTCATTGGAATCATTCCTTCTATGAAAGCTCTAAAGGTGGGATTGCTCTGAGATATATTCAATATTACAATACAGAGAAACTCTGTTATACTCTCAATGTGAATATTTTTTTAAAAATACTTTGGTTGATAATTCCAAATACTTTTTTCACAGAAGGTATGCAAAATAAGACATATTGATAAATAGAATTTTCCACTGATTTGTTACACATTCTAGCATGATAATTCTTTAGTTTTATGTATAATGTGTGACATTTCCTCCTTTGGTGTTCTGCAAGCATTTTTATTTTTTATCAGTATTGCCAGTGCTATTAAAGATGATAATGTAACGGTCAAATGACTTATGTACAAAGTTTTATTTGTGAAACATTAACATGACGGCCTCATGGTCTAGTGGTTAGAATTCTTGACTAAAGCACAGGAGGAGAGCTGAAGGTCGCGACTTTGGATCCCGTCGGAGTGTCAAAAAAAATTAAGATGCATTTTTTGATACAGATTTTAAAAATATTTATGAAAAAATGCATTTACAAAATAAAAAATAATGCATCAAATTAAAAGATGTACATTCACTCTGGACTGGCAAATAGTAGAAAATCTTATATCACTTTGGAGCAGCACCACGTGAAATCGAATCCATGTTTCTAGAACTGAAAAGCCAGGTTTTTTATCTCCTCCTATACCTACATAGCATTCGAATAGTATTAAGGTGTCTCATGTATAGTATACAATAAAAAATGAACAGTTTACGAAATATCACCAGAAAATAATAAACATTTATTACAGCACAAAAAGCCCATTGCAGACGTAGAACTTTAGAAGCATAGAATATTGTAATGGCTATTGGCGGATTTAGGAACAGATGCATCTTGAATCTCTTAAATCAATGGGATTTCAAAATCCAACTCTTGTTCTAATTTGGACCAGTGTCAAATTTTAGACCTCGTGCACCCCAATATATCTTAATTTCTTAAATCTCAGAACAATTTGTATATTTTCCATCATCATTTCTTTGCGGAATGTTTTCTTTTCATTCCCTTGAATCCCGGAGATCGATACATCTGATGAAACACAACGCTTTTCTTCTTAGAGTATGATATCTTAGAGTATGACATATATATGTCACAACCAAGAAAAACCACAAAACTTAAAGTCTTCATAGTGGATGAAGACTTGATCATCTAGCTGACACAGATGTAGGAGTTTCCCGAGTAGGTAATAGAAGTTCCTAATATGACCAATGACATGATGAGGGCCGAGGTAAGCAGGCGCCATATCTTCAAACACTGAATGTAGATATTCTGGTAAACCGAAGATTTGACATCCAGGCTACTCTGTTTCTATTTTTTTATCTTATACTACACATGAGACACCATGTCACCTCCATCCTCGTCTGGGTCTGTAACATTCAGTGCGATTGCACATGTAAATCCTGTGCAGTAGTAGGAGAGATTGAAAACCTGGTTATTCAGTTCTAGACACGAAACATGGATAAATCCAATTCTCATGGCGTCCAATACTGAACTTTTCCAGTCCAGAGTGAATATAAAATTTTGAAATGCATTTTTTTGCTGTTTTGATTTTTTTAATATAATTTTACACATATTTTTTTAAAATCTTAATCAAAAATTAATTTTTAAATTATTATTTTTTTCACTCCGGTGGGATTCGAACCTGTGACCTGTCTTAACCACTCGACCACAAGGCTGACATTCTAACATAGCTAACATTCTCTATCCTCTCAAAGTCAAGTTACTGGATCCTTGCAAACATTATCCATCCACTGTATTTATGTGGCACAGGAACCGTGATATGGACTAACCTTCAGTTATCATCAATACCCAAAGATAAAAAAAGGGATTATTTTGCTAGCTTGGTTGCTAGCTTTATAGAGGTGATTTTTGCCAGGTTGTAGCTAATTTCAGTAAAAACTGAATCTTCCTTTGAACATCTTCATCAACACATTTCATCAACACCTTCATCAACAACTTCATCAACATATATTTCTTGTCCGAGAACAAAGTTTTGTCTAAACTGTAAATTAATATAGTCCAAAAAGTTTATGACTTTCGAAAATCTTGTTATTGCATTCATATTATTGATCTGATTTTGATAACGGAGCATTCAAGAAATTAGAAAAAAAAACGATCCTTCTTAAATATTTTAGCGAAAAATAGTATATTGCTCGTGAAGTCTTTGGAAAAATAATCTTTTATGTCAGTTAAATAGATTGTACCCATATTCAAAACCACCCCAAAAAAGCAAGCATCTCCTCATACGTAATGTTTTTCCAAATTTGCCAAACTGATCTGGAGGATAATTCTTTATTTTGCTCATAAATGAGTTATAATTTCATTTATGAGTACGTGAGTAAAAAAAATATTGAAACATTTTATAGGCTCCATAACATTTCCAAAATATTGACGATTGGTATTTTTAAAAGGGATCCTACTTGGGAGACCTTCATCATCATCACTCCCAAGTTGCGTGTTGTCACCTCCCACGAGACATATGGCCGTAGCAACAAAGTGATGTCACGTGAGAGGTGACTTATGACTGAGTTAATCTGAAACCGTCTCCTAAATTAATTTGGAAGAATAATAAGAATTCAGTGTTAGCCAATGCTGGGTAATAAATTCCATCAAAATAAAATGACAAAACTGAAATAAGCCTGGATATATTTCCTTGAATAAATATGGTTCACTAACACGGACACATTGCTTATTGGCGTTTAGTTTCTTACGTGCGTGTGAGTGATATACTGCAGATGCAATGAGAGAAAACCACACACCAGGATATGCAAGAAATCTGTGGAATTATTGCAGTGATGTCTTATTTGAAGCGCTACACAATGGGTGATCGTGACAGTACATTATAATATAAAAATAATGCAGACAATATTGTAATTTGTATTAATTATCAGTGCTCTGCGCAAATTCCATTTATGTCAAATTGTTGTGCACAGATCAATGACATGATGTTAGTCAAAAATACAGCAAGAATGAATTAGAACATAGCCAAGAAGCTCATTGTAAAATATATGTCATGTATTCTGAAAAAAAAATACATATAGAATATTTACCTCTCAACATTTACATGTATTGGTTTAGTATTAAGCCTGAATTCTGAGTATCAGCTAGATACTGATTCAGAGTCGAAACGCTATCTTCACATTACTCATATATTATGATAATATTAAACCAAGTTATTTATTTTACACTTTCATCTTGTCATTCCGACACATGAGGTCCAACTAATATACCTCTAATTATTTAATAAGTTCGAAATAAATGATACTTAAAAGCATTTGAATAAAAGATAGAATTGACTTTATACAACTTTTACTGAGGTTTGAATCTTATTATGTAAATGATGAGAGTTTACTAGTATTAATATCATTGTAATTGCAGATGATCCTCACCTAGCGAGGCAGCTGCTGCTGCAGCGGCAGCCATGGCTCCGGCTTGCCCTTGCGCCTGTCCAGGACGCGACAGGGATTCAGATAGACCTCGGCTCTTCCAGCCTCCCGTACGGCCTTGCCCTTGACCCAGCCCTTGACTTGGAAGACCGGGCTCCGTTGGACTAACAGCGCTGCTGGTGTGTCCCCCGCCTACTGTGCAAGAACGTCCCTTGCAACGCCTCAACTCTTCCAACTGATCGTGCAGGAAAGATTTCTCTTCTCCTGTGAGATGTTTTGCACGGTTTTGGGTCTCAAACGGATCTGGGAATATCAAAAAGTAAATTAATACAGGTTATTTTAGAAGTTATACAATGTTGTGGCAGTGTCACTATTCATAAAAAATAAATGTTTGATTTTACTTTGCCTAGTACCGTTTAATTATTTCAACGAGTTAACGGGTCATTCATAGGGTAAAAATAAATAAGTGGTTTTAGACGAAGTAAAAATTAAACATTTATTTTTCAAAATGAAATACCACAAAGTAATCACTGATAAAATCCAATGTATAGTGAAAATAGGTTTTACCTATTCTCAAATTGTAAAAAGTGACAAGTCCTGTAACGAACTCGCAATAGAGGAAGTTGTGTGTGGAGTTGATGGTCCTGACGCAGGAGTAGGTGTTGTTGTTGGCATTCATGCAGAAGCAGAACGGCTCCAGCGTCCAGCGTGGCTCCGTGCGCCAATGATCCGAGTCGTGGTTGAAGCAGTTCATTCGTTCGGACAAGCATTCCTTCACCAATTTGGCCTGCATGGAAATAACACATTAAGAATTGCGAGAGAATAACTAAAGACTACACTTATACATCTTTTTTCATCATATTGGGCTAAGTATCCGATGCATTATTAATTTATGACTCGTAAATTCCTTTAATGGATTGTATACACATTCATATTATTTATGATATTCTTGAATCAAATATTAATCAATGGCTCTGTCCGAGCCTTTCTTCTTTCTTTACTCTTTCTTAAACACTTTTTAAACACGTATAATCTTACCTTTTTCCTGGCCTTCCTGCGTCTTTTCTTAATCCTCTCTTCCTTGAGTTTCCTCCTTTCCTCTCTGGCTAATTCCTCTGCTCTACTCAAACCCGGCCCTCTTCCCCTGGGTCTAAATTTGTAATGTAATAAATACATTTTAATAAATTTTTAACTGGTACATATATAACTAATTAAAAGATTTTCAAAAAAAAGACCTTTGGGTTATGTTGTGTTGTGACAAGTTAATCCCCAATACTTCATAATAATGTTTCTCTGTAAGTAAGACTTAAGAACATAACCTCACCTGTCTTGTTCACAATAGCACATGTGCTGATGCTCATTATCTATATAAAATGGAGGCAATCTCTCTTGTATCTGGTCTGTTCCTTCGGCTGCTGCATTGTATCCGCCTTCGCTCATCTTCTTTTGCGATTCTCTGAATGTTGAAATATCTATTTTAGCCGGACCTAAAGAATTCATCACCCGACCGCCGTCATTCCTTTCATTGGCAAATTTATGCGCTGTCACGTTTGAATAACTTGTCGGATGAGTCGGTTCGGGTTCTGATGTTATAACTTTGATTGTCACTGAATAATGAGTGCTGTTTGGAGGAATTTGATTTATAAAATCGGTTATATTTCCGCTATCAATATCTTCATAAATATCACTGCCAGTATCATTTTTATTAGTGCTGTGATAAAACTTATCTGAATCTAATTCGGTTTCATTCGGTATCGTAAAGATTGGGATAGATTCTGTAGATTTTAGAGTTGTCGGAAGATGAGTGGAAGGTGCAAGATCAACGTTATCTACGTGTGGATGAGTTCTGTGTCTTCCATTGTATCTAGAGTGATGATGTCTTACAACACTCTCAGTTGAAGACTGATAGAAATCGTAATTAGCGATCTTTGTTGGTTCAGTTAGATTTCCATTATCATTTATAGTCACAGGTTCTAAAGGTATATGCTTCTCCAAATATTCATCATCTTTGTTTTTGGTTCTAGATTTTCCACTACTTTTCGCTTGCTTTTCAATTTCTAAATAATCTTTTTCGTAATCAGTAGATTTTGCTTGTGTGGACGATTCAGTATCGCTAACACCTTGTCCATCAGAATTAAATTCACTAGAACCTCTTGTATTTTGTTCAAAGTTATTATTTTCATTTAAAACATTATTCAAACTCGGTTTGACGGTTTCCGGGTTAATTTCTGGCACCGCTTCATCGAAATCGGTGTCCATTTCCTTATTACTTTGAGAATTGATACTTGAAAATATATCAAACGGTAGATTTTGATTGATACCTTCTACGCTAGTTTCCGGTCTCGTCTCTTTCAGATGTCGTCTTATTTCTTTCAAATCATCTAATTTAGTTTTCAGTTGTCGTATTTCGTCTTCGATAAACATCCTGTTAGCGTGCCAAGTCTTCAAATCTTTATAAACATTCTTCGAACAATTGACTAGGCCATCGTGTTCGACTTTACATTCGAGACTCGCAGTTCTGTTATTGATCGAACCTCTCCTTTTGGTCTTTAAAAGAGAGTCTGTGGATCTCGATCTAACATTCTTCGGACTTCTTTTAACACGTTTTATTCGATCTACAGGAGTATGTTCGTTGAGATGATTCTCATAAGAATCTATGGAATTTTGTGTATGCATGATGTGCTCATCGACTACTTGAATCATTTCATCGATATTGTCATCATCCACATCATCGTCGTGGAAGAATGGAGAGAGGTGAGCTACACTCGGATGTTTTTTAATGAAGTCTTCAACGGACATCGAATCGTCCTCTGTTACATTGGCCGGAAGACTTCGTTTGCTTCTCCCGTTCCCGAATGCGGTATGGCCATTGTGTTTGGGTTGTGTTGGGACATTAGCATAATCTCTGTCAGTTTCGAGCCTCGTGTATACTACGCCTCCAGGAGTGAAGCAAGCACACTTCTTGCTGCTAGTTTTTATTTCAGTCTGGAAAATAATAACAGATTTGTCTCATTAAAATACAAAGACCATCTTATAATGCCATAAACTCTATATTTGACTATTAAATAATACAATACCACAATACATATCAACATGCCGTTTCTCCAAAAGAATAGGCAGAGAGGATTGTTTACCCTGATGCACATTTCTTGCCACATTTATATAGACTATTCATCAGTATCATGTCATGCTAAGATTTTCTTAAAAAGTTCCTATGTTTACACACCTCATATTTGCATTTATGCCTCCTCCATCTCCCAGCGACCAGAGCACAGCGCCACCTCTGTCCCTTGGAACATGGTCTCCGCATTTCGGGAGCGGCACATGCCAGAGCCAGTCTGGCCAGTCTACCACCACCGACAACTCTTGGAAGAGTGTTATCCAGTTGCTGTTCCGCATTACCTGAAATACAATTGTCATTACTCCTTAAATGATAATCCCAGCTGAAAATTTTCTCTAATCGAGCCTTCTGAGATTCAAAGATCAGAAAAAAAGTATATTTGTCGCATAACTTGCCAACAATAACAAAAGATACAGCTGAAAAGCAGTAAACAACAACACAATGTATCTTACCGGACGTACAAATTAACAATAAAAAAAAAACAATACATCTCACAAGCACTTTACATAAATACCATCACACAATTACGGATGACAACAAACAAGAGATCGTAACATTGTTACAAACCTACAGTACAAACATTATACCGCAGCTGAAGTATACAAAAATTATAGAAGAAAAACAAGAATGTCACCGGAAACCAACCGTATAAATTAACAGAACACAAAGATAACAAAATCAATTGTTCTCAAATACTTGCATTTACTCTGCTGAGTATAGCCTAAACTATATTGTAATATAAATAAACTATAAATTTAATTTTTTATTAAAAGATTCAACACGTATTTTTTAAGTGGAAACCCCCACATACTCATTAATTGTTGTATTGGGTGAAATTAATGGATATATGATGAACCAAAACAGATAGGTAACGACAAGCATATGTAAAAAACCATTTACTTATCGGAAAGCTTAAAATAATTAATAAAGCCGATAGAGAAAAAAGGAAGCAGGTCCTTAGAGCTGGGTGCTCGTTATTAAGCATGTAGATTTTTCTACATTGAACAGTTTCTGATACTTTATAGGTTCCAGGTGCGTCCAGTTATTGAATATGGTCACCTCTGGCCCAAAATATATGTAAGGCTTTGATTTTGTGTAGAAACAAGCCAGTTATTTAATTAAACACTGTTATTTTAATGGTAGATGGGCTCCTCTAGCTGATGTTTTTAGGATAATAATATGACACATTTTCTTCTTGAATCCGAATTTTAGCAGATTTGATCGCTCTTCCAAAGTGTTTCTTCTTCCCAATAATTTAAGTCTCAAGAACTTATAATGGGGAAAGAACTCTTTAACAGTCAAGAGTTCTTTCTCTATTGTAAGTCCAACACAATATCACCCAGTGTTTCAATAGTGTCTCATATATTGAAAGACTGATCGTTTTTCATTTAGGACTCTTCTAAAATTTAATTAGAATTTATATCATTAAGGCTCTTCATCCAACTGGTCTACTTATATACCATACCTGGAAGAAGTGGAACTGTGCCTACTCCATTGACTAGATTGGCTTCAGGCGCATCTTCAGGTGTTCCGTCATCATGGTCTAAAGAATCTTCTACATCCAAATCATCTTCCCCATCAGATATGTGTCCATCGGGAAACTGAAAGCATAATAAAATATATTTACAGGTTTATATATGTATATACAATATTGTAAAGCTGTTTTTATCTCTCACTATTCTATTTTATTTACAAATAGTGAAATCGGTCTTTATTGGTTATCTTAATTGAACACTGTCCGAAAATTTTGTGACTTTTCAGAAATCCCCAAAATGGAATTCTAAATAATAAAAAATTGCCGACAGAATGTTTTAGTAAATACCGATATAGTTTAGTTTATGGTTCAAGTATTAGTAGTACATTAAAAAAAATAGAGTGCATATTCAAATCTTTGGTCCGGAGCGAGTACCCAAGAATCTGAAGAATCTCTTCGACACTGTTCAGAGGCATGTGGTTCGTTTAATAAATAATCCAGCGCTTGCTGCCGATCTTCAACCGTTAGAGCACAGACGAAAGGTCAGTATGATCTGCTCGTTTTACCAATATTTTCATGGAAGATGCTCTCGGGAATTGGCATCACTGATTCCTCGGGTAATTGTGTTTGGCAGAGATACGCATTTTGCGAACGCCCATCACCACTTCATAGTTGATAATGAGTGCATGAGAAATAACAGATTCTGTAAGTCTCTCTTGTGTGAGACCGTCTGACTGTGGAATGACCTTCCGCCGTCTGTGTTTCCTCCTACCTATAACATGGGCCTCTTCAAGTTACACCCATGTTAATTCTACCCTATCTCTAAGTCTACCTTAACCCACATAGTGTCTTATGATGTTATAGGCCTGTTTTGGTGGTGTCTTCTATGTGGGAATAATTTTAAAAAAAGGGCAATGTAAAGTTGCAATATTTTTTTACGTGAAGGACACTGCAATGTAGTTTGAAATGTTGACAAACAAAATGTTACAACACGACATAACTACCCAAAAGACTTTGATTTACTAGTATATGCAGGAGTTACGTAAAATGCATTTTTAAATTATTATTTGTTATTCACTCCGGCGGGATTCTTAACACGTTGACTGCCCGGCAATTTTCAGAAATCTGGCCAAAAATGACGATTTGATTTTATTACATTATATTATTAAAAACTCTAAATCTAGT
>JAPMAF010001770.1:0-10477 GCA_026537445.1 Silvatares holzenthali | reverse complement strand
AAACAGTTGTGCCAATCTAGCAACAACAAAAAAATATAAAATTTGAATTTGGAACCATAAACAAATCATCCATTCCCAATACTTTTTTGACTGAATGTACCTCTGATGCGTGCATCGTTTCTTTAGACACAATGCTTCTAAAGAAGAGGATAACTCGAAGAGTGTAAGAGAGAATAAATTTATAAAAGATGGATTGGTGAAATAAGGGATCCCAGGAGAACAGACACTTTTGGATAGCGCTGGATCGTTTCAGTTATTGGACATTATTCAGGGGGTAGCAAGTCTATGAAAAGAGATGTATTGAAAATATACAATACCAAGTAGGTTTAATTTCTTGAACATCACAATTATGTACTCACCTGCAAAACACAAACACCATAAGTGTGACCAAGTATCGCATGACTTTCAGAATAATATCTCCCATGGATAGTTGTGGCAACACGGAACGAATCGAACAGAGATTCTTCCGATATGTCGAGCTTTCCCGCTGCAATCTTCTTTGCCCTTTTTCTGCCATGACTGAAATTAATCAATAAATTAATATTTACATAATGGCAGCGATCTGTTGATGATTGGCAGAAGTTGTCTGAGAAGTACGTTCACAAGGAATAGAAAATATGCAAGCGATATCGAAAGGTGTGTGAAAGCAAGAAATAGAGTAAATGGTGTACTAAATGTTGAAACAAAAAAAAACAAACAAAAATTAATCAAAAGTGTGCTAATGGATCTGAGTATTGGTGCCAACGTTGACGTATGGACGTGAAGTTTGGAACTGGTAAAAAAATAATGAAAGTAGAATAAATGCTGTTCTTTTATAAAAACAATGTACGACAGAGTAAAATATATAAAAAATAAGTAAAATATGTTGCGATGGTTGGTCATTTAGAACGTATGAATGTGGAGAGGATCAATACAATTCAATACAAATATATAAGATATACAATGCGAATTTAAAACACGAGCCAGAGGAATTGTCCAAGAAAATCATGACATGATAAGATTAACCAAATTAGAATATTTTTTTATAACAAGTGATCATCTGCATAGATGTTCCACCGAGCTGAATTATCATATTTGAAGATGCTATGCAGGGAGTATCAATAGTAAGGATAAAAAGAAACTGACACAAGTTGTGAATACACCTATGTTATAAGAGGAAGAAAACAGAAGTCGGCAAGTCATTTACAGTCGGACATTCTCACAGGAAAGATTTAGCCAGCCTGTTAGTTTTTATTCAGAATATGTCCACCACAAATTGGTGATACAACGCAACAGTGGCAAAAGCAGTATTTATAAAATGTGAGAAGTTGATGATTATTGAAATACCATAGCACACTTAACTCAACAATTCCTCCTAGACATACTATCTATCAATTATTTAGAATCCCGCAGATTTCTTCACCTCATGCAACATTTTATTATGTTGCTAAAAGGTAACATTCATAATCCATCAGTATTCGCTCCCTTTAGACTGCTGCTGCATGCTCCAGTAAATTACCTCCGTTCTCGAAATCATGCTCTTTTCGTTATCCCTCATTACTCAACAAACCTTGGTGCCTGCATGCCCAGTACCAGGGCTGTGTGTTAGATATATTTCTATATTAGTGTGTGTTGGATATATTTCTATTTCTATCTCATATTATGGAAACATTGTGTTTCTCCATATCATCATAAATCCTCATTCCTCTGTCCCTATCTCTTGATAAGCTCCTCTTCCTTTTTACTTGTATCTACTACCTTTTTGCTTTACTTAACATGTGTTTTTTTTAAATGAAATATTATTTTTTTTCTTGTCTTTGCTTATACTTTTTTGATTTTGTTATGACAGTGTATGTATATTTTAATTTTCTTTCAATTATTTTTATATTTGGTACATTGTACTGTTAAATAAATAAATAAGACTCCCAAGAAGTGAGCTTCGCTCTAGCCTCAGTTGCACCCCAGAGAACGAGTTTGTCAAATAGGCTCTGTTCGTGGTTGAAATAATCACATGAGAAGATGTATGAACGTGGATGAGACAAGGAATACAGTATTTATTTATTTATGTGTCTAAAACAGACTAGTGAGCTAATTGATCTAAAACAGACTAGTGAGCTAAAACAGACTAGTGAGCTAATTGATATTATGTGTCTAAAACAGACTAGTGAGCTAATTGATCTTCTCTATCTATCCCTTTGCAGAAACAGCGTGACGGTATACCGAAAGGATTTAACTTTATAATGTAGAAAATAAGGTGACATACTTGCTTATAGATTCGTCTTTATTCTTGTAGCACCACAACACTGTCGGGCGTGCTTTAACAGTGGATTTCGCGAGCATATCGTATAAAATTGGGACCTACAAATTAAAAAAATACAACATATTCAGTAAAAAAAACAGTTTATTTAATAAAGGTGCAGAGACAGTCCCCATGCGAAATAAAAAAGGTTTCCATTAGGAAACAAAATCATAACCTATATTTAAACCTCACCTGATCTCTCGCTTTATCTCCGACTATCAAGAACATTGTGCGATGTCGGAGTTTAACACCATTTTCTATCATCACTCTGATGCGATTATCAATCTTCTTTTTCACCATTATGATTGAATATATTCAACTGATAATTTAAAAACAACGAGCGCACCAGTTGACACTGTCGGCAATTGACAGCCAATGGCAGCATGATAAATATAACCTCAACTTTTCGGCGTGAATATTTTTAAGTCATGCAATAATAGCTTTATTACTTGTGTATATAAGGTCTATTTTCAAACTTATATTAGGTAAGCATTTTTATTTATGTTGCCATGACTAAAAAATGACCTGCCACTTCTACAGAATGAGACGATGTAATTCTTTTACATATATCTCAATGAAAATGGTTTCAATAATTCAAATCAATATGCATTATATGTTGGGAATATATATTAAAAAAAGACAGTGTCAAAAAAACATTGTAGGCTTATTGATTCAATGTTGACACCAATATCTGTTATGTATTGTCATTCAGGCACTCTTGGATACTTTTTTGTTTGAAATAACAGTGCTAGGTGCCCTGTTCACACTATTTTCAGTTTTTACATGCCTCCTGATATCTCTTTCAAATATTCCATCCTTTGTCATCATACTTTCCAGGTATACGAATTCTTAAACTCCAATTCCTCATCAGGGATATACTATTGGAAGTAAATACAAAAGGAACATAAAGAAGGAAATAAAACACAATGTTTTAGTTACACTGCTTTATAAATATAAGTTATAAATAATACAGAAAATAGATTAATACTCAATGACTAGATTTATAACATTTAATCAGAAACATAGACTAAAAATGGACTAGAATATTGCTAGAAATAAAATGAAAGTATGTATATTCAACCAACTCATTCAATCCCCACAACCGATCTACTAATATACGTGTCTTCTAAAATTGTTTATCAAATATATTTGTGAGATAAAAATAATATCGGACGTAAGTTTCATTCCTTCATTTCTAATCACCGAATTATGGCGATGCGATCACAATTTAATAAGAGTCACTAACGTACTTCAAAATAATCACAAATATTTGTGGAATAACACCAAATCACAAGCCATTGGAAACTAACATGAGCTGCGCAAAATTGTAAATTTAAAGCTGTAAAAACATAATATTAAATCACATCCGAATACAGCATTTAGTTTCCTATTCCCTTTAACAATATTTCACACTAAGCAGCCTTCAATAGACGACAATAAAAAACGATACAAATAAATAATGAATTATCTAAAATAATAAAGCTTTGGATTCTCTTTGATATTACAAAAACATTTCCCAAAAAAAATACTGAATTTAAATATTAAATATTACAATAGGACATAACATGTAAAATTTGCTATATTTGCTGTTTCAACTAATTACACTGTCAAAATGAATCTTTCATCTGTCAAAATGGACCTTTTGTAACAACAAATCTGTCTGTTCTCTTTGAGTTGCTTTTTATTTATGAATTCATTTAGCTGCATTCTGACATAGAACAATGATGAATCAGTTGTGGTTCTGAGCATTCCTTGTCATGATACAGCTGACGAAGATGGTATTGAAGTGATCAGCAGAGTTGCTGTGAATCAAAGACATGAAAAGTCATCCTAGTTTAATTTTATAAAGATAGACTCACTCTGAAGGAGATTGAATGAGGTCTGAAATATTGGCAAACAAAATTACAACACAACATAGCAAGTCTTTGACTCACAAATATTTTGGTTGTGAATTCCTATGGCAACATTTATTTATATTTGAATAGGACTTGCTATCTCTGATAAATGTTATATTAAAATTGATTTTAATTTATTATTTTTTTGGCGCAGAAAATAAAGTAACCAAATGCACTGACATTCTCAAGAGAATCCTTGATTACGAAATATTTAGAGAATGTCATTCTCAGCAATAAAGAAACAGAAGAGGGGGTTCTTAAAATAAATTTGTATTCTTGCAAAATGAATCTTTCGTTTATCAACATATACCCTTTTAAGTATATTATGGTATGCTACAAGAATGTGTCAAGTTTTGGACAACATTGTAGTGTTCAGGATAAGTCTATTAGAAAAAACTTGAATAATTTCTGTCTAACTTTTTCGATAATAATAAATAAATCAAGAGAGAAAGATCGCTTTCGACAATGCATGCAAGATGAAATTTTAAACAATCGAGTATCACAAACATACTCTTATTCAAGCCATTAATGCGGCACTTTTATCTGCGTTATTTTACAAAGTATAAATAAAATACTTAATCTATATACTTTGGAATGATGAACAACGATTCAATTCCGATAATAATTGCGTACAATTTTCACTAGTCGCGGATAAAATTTGATTTACAAAGCCACTATTTCAATAATGGTAATCCTATATTCATACGTACGAAAGTCTTAAAATATTCAATTTGGTTATTTTCACATCCAAGGAGCTTCCATACACCGATTAAGTAAGGCATGTTAAATAAGCAAGATTATATTAATGTAATTCAGTATCGATAAAAATAATACTGGAATTTTAATGATTTAGAATCAGCGGAGCATACCGAAATCAGGATTGCTAGTCAATTTTTTCCACGCAACAATTCTTCTAAGGAATTTGCATCTGTTCTTAACTAATTTACGAATAGTTTTTTTTTATGTATTCCATATGGAAGGCACCACCGAAGCAGGCCTATAACATCCTAGAACGCTATGCGGGATGAGGAAGACTTAGGAATAGGGTAGAATTAACGTGGGACTTGAAGAGGCCTATGTTATAGGTATGAGGAAACACAGATGACGGAAAGTCATTTCACAGCCGGGCTACCTCACACAAGGACTTCAACAAGAATCTAATAGTTCTCATGCACTCAATATCAACTGTGAAATGGTGACAGGCGTAGCTCTGCCAAACACAGCAGCCTGAGGAATTAGTAATACCAATTCCCGACAGCATCTTCTATGAAAATATCAGTAAAATAAGCAGATCATTCCGACCTTTCTTCTGTGCTCTAACACGTTCTTGCCAAGATCTTCTAGGCCTTCCACGCACTGTTCTACCACTAATATTCGCACTGTAGATCTGTTTTACAATTCTTTCATTCGCCATTCACTCAACATGTCCAAACCATCTCGAACATCTAACATTCATTCTGTTTATGAGTGTTACCTCTAATTTGCATTCTTCCCTGATATTTTCATTTCTTATCTTATGATTCAGGGTATTTCCGCACATTCTACATAATGATCTCATCTCCATTGTATTTACTCTGTGTTCATTCATCCCTCTTCTGCCAAGTCCACGTTTCGCTACCATATAGCGGGGCAGGTACCAAGACTCATCCATTATGTATTGCCAACTGTTGTTCTTTGGTGAGCATATTGTTGCCAATTATGAAATGCATGGCGCCGTTCACTTTATCACCTGCTGTCACTCTTCTATTGATATCTTTGACTGATCTAACGTCTCTTATGAAGGCAAATTAAAAAGGTAGGGTATACAGAGAGTTTGTGTGCCTGTGGAGAGGTCCAATACACAACATGCTGGTCCGTCGACAATTCCCTGCAGAATGCACAAGTAAGGAGTTTATGCTGACGAATGCCAAAATGCTAACTGTTGCTATCTTTCGGGTTGACGAAGCACGTCATTCTAGGTATAGATATTTCAATGGTTCCACAAGATATTACAGTGTAAAACTTTCAATCCCGTGTAACAGAAGATCCTTGGAGATCGCTTCACTCTAATACACAAGGCATTTGTAGGTGTATACAATAATAGCATTTTAAATAATATACTACACAATGTTTCTGAGATCTTCAAAAAAATTAAACATACATACCAGTGATGGGCAAAAAACTCATTACATAGAGTAATCGATTACAAGTACCTACTGTAAACTGCAAACTACATTGTTCGAAAACATTGATATATATATAAAGATTACAAAATACAATTACTATTCCGATCGAGTAATCGATTACAGTAGGTGTTTGTAATCGATTACTCTTTGTAATAAGTAATTTGATTACTCTTTGCCCAACACTGATACATACTAATTTTACAGTATTAACAATATTAGTAAATTAATTATACAATATCTCGCTAATTTTGATTAAAGATAATTTTAATTACGCATTTTCAATATCCAACAATTCATTTCTAAATTATTGGATTCTGTCCATTGTTCCATGTTTCTCCATTCTTGCCGATTCCTATGTGTCCCAGCTATAATCACAAATTTCCTTTTAAGTGACTTCTACATAGATCCCATGTTACTGGCCTATTGCATTCTGATATGTTGTATGGAAAGAAGTTGGTATCGTCATCTAGTGGATAGAGTACTTGACTAACACGCCGGAGGTAAAGGGTTCGAATCCCAACGCGAAAATTATCGATTTTCAATTGAAATATGATAAAATATATTTAAAAAAATATCAAAATATAATAAGAAAATGCAAAAAAAAATTTTCTACTAGACTGACGAAAGAGTCGTGACCCTGGAGCAATACCATTATTCATTATTGTACGTAACTTGAAAATGGATTAATCCACGTTTCGTGATTGAAAATTATGGATCAGGATTTGTTTCCTCCTACTGCTACATAGCATTAACATGTGCAACTGCACTGAACTCGGACAGATGGCCGTGTCATGCTGTCTCATGTGCAGTAGAACATTACAAAAAAGGGGGATCAGAAAAACCTGACTAAGGTCTTGAAAGAGGTAATATAGAAATCAGTAGGGCATTGCAAAAGAGTTTGGGACCAGTTGGTTCTGATTGGAGATTTTGCAAATTGGTGATAAAAATGCTACAGCTGTCAGAGGAATCTTTCATTAAATTAAGAGGAGAAGAGTGCCAATCGAAGAACTTCATGACTGTAGAATTTGAGGGAGTGGTTTTGACCATTTTCAATAGGAGAAGAAGACGTGATTTTTAAAGATTTCAAAGAATTCCATTAGAGCTCTAGATAGGAGAAAAAATAACAAGTAACGAAGTTAATTAAAACAATACAAATAGAAAATACAATACAATCGAGCCAGCAAAATAATAGACAGAAAGATAAAAATCTAAAAGAAACAAAAACAACATTATAAATGTAACAAATATAACAACAAAGGAGATCGTGTTGTATAATTATTATAGTGTTGTGCTTAGACAGAGATAGAATTACTCGGTAATTTGTATCTAATTAATTATAGTGTTAGGAATGTCCATTGAACAGTGGTTAGATTATGTTAGGTTCAATAAAAATATAAATTAAAAGTGATTAACGCCTCAGGTCTCTATAACTCCGCCACTGGTAAGGTTAGTTATCTATAATAATTTTAATATATTAACATTATAACTAATACATCAAATAAATTTATCTTATTACAGTGTATTATTTGGTGGCTTTCTACATTAAAGGACAATACAAACCGAATCAAAAAATTAAACAATAATCATTGGATAGTAATGGAGAGAACAGCATCGAAGGCTACTTCACGCATTGTCTATTTCTCTTTTTGACCACATCTGTTGATCCACCACATACGCGTACTGCAAATGGAAACGAATCGAGTCTCCTTGTCAAAACGCACGCCTGTTGAAGATAGTTGATTCGTTCCACAAATGAATGATCAGACTAGAAGGAGCTCTCAGCTACATAACCCTGCATCTAAGGAACTGATCATCAGATAAATGGTGACTATGATGACGGTAGACTTAGAGGCTACCGTATGCAATAACCAGAAGTACATGAGACTGTGAAGTATCAGAAGCTGTTCAGAAGATCATCCAGTCTATAGTAACCTGCTTTATTCTGGCCACTATAGTGCTCTTAAGCTTGAGTTTGTTCGATAAGGTACTGTGAAGTATACCGAAATGATTGTTTGGCAGAATTTTACAATTACAGGTTGAAAGGTTGTCATTGGGTTCTCTTCTAATTGAAAACGGATGCACAGAGTTTTTGTAATGTTAAAGTCAACTAGGTTTGATATTAAGATATACGTGACAAAAGTCTCTAGTATACATATTACTACTAAGAATGCATGGTTCAATAACATACAAAAGCACTGTTCACTTTTAATATTCTATCACATTTGGTCAAAACGTAAGCTGCCTTCAATTTAAAAGTTCATTTTTAAATAAAAGTTCATTTGATTTTTGTCTGATACCATTATCATCATCATCATAAGCTCGGCAGAATCTAGGAATCTTCTCCACTCTGTTCTATCCATGGGCTACCATTCTCCATCCATTCAGTTTTGCACTTCCTCGTTTGTGCCATATCATAATGGGATGTACATAAGGCGTAGACAAAAATCAAAAAAATTACTATTTTTTTTCAAAATTACCACAAAGTAATTACGGAGAAAATCCAATATATAAAACGTTCATAGTAAATGTTCATTAAGTAGAATTGAAGCAAATTGAATACACCAAAACTTGTAGACATGTACAATGCTTCATTTCAATTGGGTAGTATAAAAATATTGGTATATTTAACCATCTGTAAAGACATCCTGCTTCGTATATCAAATATAATGGAACAAATAAAATCCACTTAGAAAAAAAAAAGGAGTGATTTAGTGACTAAGTGGCCCTTAAGCAGTGAGTAACATTGTATTTTGTATAAAAATTATCATTATTTCACATGTGAAGTATGCGCGGTGGAAGTTCCATTCTTACAACACCAATGTTCGAGTGTAAACGTTATAGTAGAGAGCAAAATTGTAGACATTTCTCGCTCGCGTAGATAAGTCTCAACGACAGAAGCTGTACAGAGATAATTGACGATATCAAAAGAACAAGAAGTCAATCATTTGCAGCTGACAATAAGACTATATTGTATTTACATTAGCTGTGTGTGGCAAACACAATAAGCTTCCTAAGAATAAACAGATAGTTTGCATTATCTATTCGCAATATGGTTCAAGTACAGAGAGCAAAATGCATAATATTAAACTTTATTACCTCATCACCTGGAGTTCCTTGTCAATACGCACATTAGTTGAAATTATATAACTCGTTACCCAAACGAGGAAGAAGCTCTCAACTTCATGGCCCTGCACTTTTAGTGCTAAAAGGAGCAATCGATAAGGGCATCGAGAAGATACTCTTATGGACTGCGAAATAATCATCAGAAAAAGGGTGACTTCTTCTCTGGAAGACAGGCTAGCTGGAGACAATGTCACCAAATAATTGGCAAAATCTTGAAAAGGCTAAGTAATTGCTCCGAGAGGCCACGAAGTCCACATGTCCAATAGGACTCGAAAAGGGACCACGAACAGCAGCGATAAGCTCCTCCCTGTTATACCTGATTGATGGGTATTCACAAGACCATAAAAGGTGCACGGAAGTCTGTTTGTTGTTTAGACAGCCTGTTAGTTTTTATTGGAGATGTGTCCACCGCAAATTGATGATTCAACATCGTATATCTGGTGGTTCAGCAGCAGCCGAAGGAATCAGCGCTGCTAAAAATTTCAGTCCAACTGTCTGTTAAATTTGGCATCTAATCAGATCCTTAAAGCATCATTATTATGCAAAATATTCATTGAATATTGATTGAATAGATCCTAACGTTTGCCTCCACAAATATCATGATCATCAATGCATTCAATGTCTGCTGTTCTCTATATGATGCACAAATCAAAACGAATATACCAAATATATAAGCTTGATAGTTGTCAATCATATTTGCGAATAGAATAATGCAGAGAGATTAATATTACAGTAGAGAAGGGTTGACGTTGTGGTAGAAATGTGCCATATTACTGGAGGGATATTCAGAAGATCCAAACACATGGTTTCATCGTACTCCCTGGGTCTTGTGGTGGGCTGTAGTGGGTCTCCTACGCGCTGTCATGGGTTTCTTTATCTCTAGATCAGCCTCTCGTGTCAAAGCAGAGTTCAGAACCTAAATAAGGATAAGAAAATTCAAATATATACTCATCAGTGATAGGCAAAAAGTATTTGAATTACTGATTGCAAAGAGTAATTAATTGCAAGTACCTACT
>JAPMAF010001768.1:0-10480 GCA_026537445.1 Silvatares holzenthali | reverse complement strand
CGGCGGGGTTCGAACCCGCAACCTCCAGCGTTCCTCCAACGTTTTAGTCAAGCGCCTTTAACCACTCGACCACGAGACCGACAATACGTATACTCTCATCATTTATATTAGCAGGGCAATCACACCCGCTAAAATCGGTATATAAAGTGCATGACAACCAACAGAGCCTTCGATTCATTTTATGAAAGAGCTTTCATCGTATGTGTTTCCAAATGTTCCAATAACGTATGCGGAAACTGATTAAAGAAAAAAAAGGAAAAGAGGTTTGAAATATGGCAGTAAGGAGTATTTACAATTCTCTCCCGGCAATGATTATGGTGATTCTCATAACATTACAATAATATCGGCGGTGAGCATCTCTGTATTTCGCGCAGTTTATGTTATTTCCATCGAAATAAATATATGAAATAAACAAAAGCCAGAAGATATTCAAGTGCTGCTATAAATCACAGAGAAAAAATCCTAAGCCTAGCATTTTTTCCAAAGATAAATATCGAAAAAGGGAGTGTCCGCATTAGGGGAATCTTCCGAGCACTTTGATTGACGATACGCCGTTCTCTATAAGGAACAACAAAAGGGAAAAATCTTTATCCCAGAAGTCACCAAAACAATAGATCCTAAATACGGGTCGTGATAATGCACAATCGAGATGGTAAAAAGTGAGCTGGTGACTGGTAACTACTAAATGGGCCATCCCGTCACTGAGAAACAGCCTTATCCGATCTCACTTTATACGAGCTACTCGTATATGTAATCACCCACTGGCATTAGTAGCAAGTACAGAAGTATCGGTTATTGGTTTTCATGTATGGTATAGATTTTTTTAAGTGAGTATCTGCACAGGATTTCCATTGGGGTGGATCTATTACATCCGAAGATATCATATAGGGGGTGTTATTGTAAGAATTATGGGGAATGGGAGGAAAACGCAGATACCGGTAAGTCGTCAAGTCAAACCGGGAGTCGGTCTCGTGGTCGAGTAGTTAAAGGCATTTGACTAAAGCGTTGGAAGAACGCTGGAGGTCGCGGGCTCGAATCCCTCTGGAGTGAAAAAAAATGTATTTAAAAATGCATTTTTCTATTCAAGTTTTAAATATGTGTATAAAAATATACTTAAAAAATCAATAACAGCGAAAAAATGCATTTCAAAAACATATATTCACTCTGGACTAGAAAAGAGTGGTAGATCTTGTATCGTCCTGGAGCAATACCACCGTTCAGTATTGTAAGCCACGTGAAATGAATTTATCCATGTTTCATGACTAGAACTGAATGACCAGGTTTTCAATCTCTCCTCCGACTGCTACACAGCATTTATAAGTGCAATTGTACAGTATGTTACAGGCCTAGACGGATCGATGGTGGTGTCGTGGTATCTCACGTGCAGTAGAAAATAAAAAAAAAGTCGTTCCACAATCGAGCAGGCTCACACAGAAAAGACTTAGATCGCTTGTAAGTTCTCGTCCGGGATATGTGCGATGCATCGGCATGTCTTGTGGCCCTACCAAAAGTAGCAATTGGAGAAATGAGCGCTGCTAGTTCCTGGGAAAGCTTTCGTAATTGAACTTTTTCTATGCTCCAGTGATTAAAGGTCATTTGTTTGTGCTGGGTCGTTGATCAGACGGATGGACCTCTGAATGGAATCAAGAAGATTTTGAAAGAAGTAGAAAAGAAATATAAGAATGCAGAAATAAAATAGAATAAAATAGATTAGCAGGTTCGCTTACTCTTTCTTGTGCGAACTGTGGAACGCGCTCCCGGCCACTGTGTTTCCTCCTTCCTATAATTTGGGTCTCTTCAAAAACAGAATAAATAAATCCCTCCTTTTCCTATCGTACCTACCACATAGCATCACCCAATGTTATAAACATGCTTCGGTAGTGTATCATATGTGGTGAGACCGACAAAAAATGAGAAAACGCTAATGTGAAGACGAACGGAAGGACAAATAAATGTCAGAAAACCATAGACAAAATGCTCAGAGGGTTTGAGGTGAATGGCTGGTAGAAAACGGTTGTTAAGCCTGTATACAATATTGCAAAAAAATATTATTTTTTTATTTCTAATGAAGCCTTCAAATGTTCGTATAAATGTAAAAATATTTACGGCATATATTACTGCGCCCTACATACGCACATGCATACATCCCTTGATGAAAAACATATTGCAAAGTGGTGACATTTGTCATCTATAAAAATATAAAGAGGGAAATTACGATCCATAATTTATGGGGTCATATAATGTTAACGTTATTGTATTATCGTCCGTATGTTTGTTTATATGCCATAATACAATGCATGTTACCGTCATCGTAAAACGCGAATGCCATCCTGCGTAAACATAAGAAGAATAAATTCTGATATTAGATTATGCAAATGGAAGATCGAGATGAAATGCTGGTTGTTTTGTGCGAATTCTGATGGATATTGTTTACTGGAGACAATTTTCTTTACTACGTTTTGTTCAAGACGTTTGTTTTACAATACGTTTTGCGCTACTCTCGATACGACAGTATATTAGAAAGAAGGAAAGTGGGCAGACACAAGGACACCTGAATGGCCGGCCTGACGAAATATCGCGTGACTTATCGACATCGTGTTAGGGAACACTGGAGAGGGCCGTGCCAAATAGAGATATATAATACGAGAGTCAACAAGTATTCGAATTCTCCACAGTAGAATACTAAGCGCAGCAGGAACTATTAAAATATCAAACGTAAGATAAATGCAATACAATATCACGCCATTACTTCGTAGGGGTAGGCAGGGAGGTTTGAACTCTCTGAATTCTTTACTCATTCCTCCTCTAACATTCCACACACCAATTCTGCCCTAAAACCTCCTTCTATCACCTTAGCGGGGGTAGCGACGTGACTGGTTGTGAGCCCTGTCGATTGCAAAATAACGATAGGTCAAGAATTTATATGAGTTACGCTAAACACAAAACATCACGACACTCACATCAATCTGTGACTGTTACATCCAGTTCAGCTGCATATCTAATTGCTGGGTTGCAGTACGAGGAGAGAAATAAAACCAGATTATTCAATTTTACCTACGAAGCATAAATTAACCTTTCACGTGGCGTACAATACTCAACAGTAGTATTGCTCTTTTATATCCACTCACTATTTGATTTATATCCACTCAAGCGGTATTCAGACGCGAATCCAGCGCTTTAGTCAACTGTCCTAACCACTAACTTAAGAGGTCGACAAAATTATCATGTCAACGATTGAATTATTTTTTTAATTTTATACCGCACAGGAGAACCACAATTATACCATGCATATTTTCACAGCATACAAATCAATATTATTCTGTTGAATTAATGAGATGTTATAGCAAAAACATTGCAGATTGTGTTAGAGACAATGGACACCAATTGATTTTTTCAAGTACTTGGGATTTGAATTAGCAACCTTCCGTTAGAAGAAAGGGGTGTCCAGAGCGATGGAGCCGCCGGAGATAAAGCGTAAATGCGATAATAGTGTAGTGTTAAATGTGTAAACTCGGGCAAAAAGTCGGTGTGAAAGGTCCGCCAGAAGACTTTAGCGAGGACATCAAAGGGGATGACAAATAAAAACATGAAATAGTGCTAATAACACCCCCGCGGGACGCGAGGGTCAAACGGGGTACGGGCATTATGGAAATTTCACCTAGGGACAATGTTTTTGTTGCACGCGTTTTTGGCGAGTTCGATTCTCCCCCGAGATTGACCCTAATTATATCGCACGGAGAGTGGTGAGTGGCGCCAAAAGTGCTGCTGCGCCGCTAGCGCCGCCACCAGCCCGCGGTTGGGGTTGACACCGACATGATAAATACGCCAGATAGTTTTTTCTATCGAAATCCAATCCAGTCACTATAATATAATAAAGGGTCTTTTCAAAATGGACGCTCGAAATTTGTTAGGTTATAGCGGCCATGTTGTTAAGCAGCATTTCTCAAAGTTGTTGTCACTCGTTCAGTAATGTCACGGCAAATCGCAACGCATGCTATGTCTGGGGAGTAACGAGGTTGGTAAAGAAGAGTAATTTAACTTTCGGAACAATTCACGAATCAAATGGAAACGTAGGATCAACTTCCACTATTTTTACGAAACGCAAAGCATTGGTGAAAATAAATAAATATTAAAAAAAAACAGAAAATGTTGTGAAATTAAACAGTTTCATTAATTAGGGAAGAAAAGAGATCATCTGCAGAAGGCAAAAAAGGAATAAACTGCGTACAAAATGAACAATGGATATCACACCTAGTACGGTGAATCAGTGTCAACTGAAGATGTAAGTTTCATAAGATTTCGATGACTGAACAAATCATATTCGATTTTATTATTATTATTTGCTTGTTAATTATCAACTGATTCGATAAAACCATTTTACTTTTCGAAAATACCGTAAAACATTCTCATTATTTCCAAGACTTCACAAAAGGGGGTTAAGGTAGATTCCCACGGTCTGTGATATGACGAATGGCCACGAATAAAATTTAAAATTTTGAGAAATTTGCACATGTCATGAGGATCCGCCTTTACGAGGATCGATCGATCGATTGATTCAGGATGTTGAAGTGAGACAAGGTTATTGCATAACAAAAATCAAAGCATACAAATGGTTATTGTCTCAAATATTTGGCAATGTTCTAAGACGCAGAAATGGAAGCACCATACAGTAGACGAATCTTTTTGAAAGATCTTTCTTTGGAAATACGTTCTGGAAAAAGTATACCTTAGTTTAAAAAGTAATTTGAGATTTTTCTAATTCGAGTATGCGAAATTATTTTCGTTTAATTACCTTTCCAAGTTTCCAAAATACCTCACTCCGAGCGTTCATAATATGTTTAAAAATTACTGGCTCATTAAAAATTAATTAAGTCCCTATTATATTATTCCCACGTGAATCGTAATGTTCCCGGGAAATTATCCAGAAAAATACCCTTCGCTTCCTGGATTCCATTTAGGACACTACCACGCACGCACACGTACAGATTATTAATGATCAGAAACTTTGCCAGGAAGTTCCCGGCTTCCATAAAACGAAAATAATTTACAATTGCATCGTGACTCTGATAAACATTCTCGAAATCCGAAAGCCATTAGAATTGAACTACCGCTGGGAGCTGGTAACTACTACTAGAGACTGGGGACGCTGAGGGGGTAACTGCAAAGTTAACACGTACAAGAACTCTGATTTCTATATTATACCAATAAATTGTAACATGTTTCGTACACATGTTAGAACACTTCACTAATTTCCCTTCTTCTTCTTCTACTTCCACTGTTTAAGCCCTGTTGAGCTGGTTCCCTCATTCAATATCATCTTAATATATTCTTGACCACTGGTTTTTGGTCGAAAACACTAAATGTTGAGAATGTTCTTAGATATTTCACTGAGTGCTGAAAACGCATGTAGCACGTTCTTAGATATTTAATTGAGTCGATGTCGTCTGTAATGGTTAAATTCATCACTCATTGCTACCAAGATATATCAGGACTTTGGCATTTTTTTATCTCTTGCTACATAAGAGACACTATGAACGGTGGTATTGCTGCAGGGCGACACAAGGTCTACCACTATTTTCTAGTTCAGAGTGAATATATATTTTTAAGTGCATTTTTTCATGTTTTAGATTTTTTTTAAATATATTTTTACACACAATTTTTTTAAAATCTGAAAAGAAAATGCATTTTTGTATACATATATTTTTCAATCCGGCGGGATTCGAACCTGCGATCTGCAGCGTTCCTCCAACACTTTAGTCGAGTGCTTTTTAACCACTCGACCACGAGGCCGACTAATCAACTGAAAATAATTATTGAATTTATAAAATATATTCGTGAATCGGATAGAATTTGCGGTAAAAATTACATTTGCAACCGCGCTGGACTTGTTTTCTTTGAGTATGGTAGCATCGAAGAAAAATCACAAGGTCGAATGTGCAATGCTATAATACCGCACACATCGAATATTAAATCACACATGTACTTTCAGCGCTTTATTTTCGTGTTTTACCGATTGCGCTACGGAGTCCGGAGCATGATATGGCATTTCGTGATTGTAACTTTAACACAATTTCAATATGTAGTGTAAGTATCATAGTATAAAAGTTGGATACGGATCAGAATTTAACCCTTCGCCCGCTGGGAGCTGGAGAGACGCGGCGGCGGCGGTCGTCGGCGGCCGGAGGTAAGTGGATTATGTCCCGGTTACCAGCTACTACTGCCCGGGCAGGCCAGAGGATATCTGAATGCGCCCTGCGTCCCGAATCAAATTAACGCTTGACATTTCACCCTACGCCAGCCGTCCGGCCGTCCGGCCATCCAGCTACACCCGGGTGATAGGAGCTGAGGATCGAGGACCGGGGATATACCGTACTATTCACCCGGCGTCATCTGCTAGATCTCCCGAAGCTGCCGGACGCGATGTAAGGTACAGTTAATCTACGCGTTTAAATCGCTTAAAGATGAACCTACCTGGTGCATTACTCCGTAAGACAATACATTCATTGTGTCGGCGAAACTAATGAACCTTTCGGTGTTGATGGAGTAACGTTAAGTCAATGCAGTCAAAACAAATTAAGCCGAACTATACTTATTTTCGTAAGCTTTCACGATCAAAAGATTCGCAAGTCAAAGACTTTTGGGTAGTCATGTCGTGTTGTGACATTTTGTTTGCCAACGTTTCGGACCATATTGCAGTGTCCATCTTTAGGGTGAGTAAAGAAGGCAGACATGACTACCCAAAAGTCTTTGACTTGCGAATTATAATTTTATCAAACTACAATATCTCTATATGATTTTGTATGTAGATTTCATCATCAGATTAGTTCTTCTTCTACTTCAATGGCGCTGCAGTCCAAGTCGAGCATTGGACACCTTCAACTTTTGCCTCCGACCGCTCCTGTCCTTGGCCATTGTCTTCCAGTTTTCTACCCTCCGAAGTTGCGCCGCATCCTTCCTCACATCATCCTCCTATCTTAATTATTACAGATTAGTTCATCAACAATCGATAGTGGGTATAGGCATCCTCTTATCTTGCCCAATGCCAGATGCATTCACTGAGTTATATACGTGATAATATAGACATCATCTGATGCGTCATTAAAGATTAGGACCCACGTGAAAATTAACTCCTTCGACAAAGATCCTACATCCTCTACGGCCTTCATCTCTCGGAGAGCCTCCAACGCCATTCCGACCAGTTTTGTTAATCTCGTAAGAGATTTTACTTTTCTTTCTTCTAGTTTACAAATCATAATTAGTATTGCGAAGCAGACGTTTTTTCCCCTGACTGAATGTCAAAAACACTAGAAAATACATTTTAATTTCATTTACATTTATTTTCTTTGTCTAAAACCACTATATATTATTTAAATAAAATTCCGACTGCGAAATAAAGATATAAATTATCATGATTAACCAAGTATTATTAAATCGTGACACGTCGACGGGATCTTCAATTAAAGGATTGAGAGGAAAGGAGAAGAGTGATTCGTGCAATGAACATTTTGACGACCACGACTCTCAGTCTTGAGTAAATCGACTGAAGAGAGATCCTTAAAATAAAAACACTCAGATTTGTACTCCCAGAACAAATTGAATGAAAAAATCCCTCTCACATATGACAGAACTTATGACAATCAATGCGTACGCGAGCAAATGCGTGGAGAGTATTACCGAAAAATAAGTCCGCAGAAATGTTTCCAATGCTGGGAGGGAGGGCACGGGAATGCCGAGACATTCAATATTTCAGCGTACCGGAAAATATATTATTTGATATGTGACAGCTAAATAGAAAGACGCGCTATGTGCTGTGGCCTCCTAATAAATGACTTGCTTCTTTAACACCATTTTTTCACAGTTTGAGATTCATAAGAGTCAATATGCGGTCATACACAACAATGTGGAAGAGCGAATCCATTGATTTATTACGAGGATGACGGCCTCGTGATCGAGTGGTTAAAACACTTGACTAAAGCGTTGGAGGAACACTAAAGGTCGCGGGTTCGAATCCCCCCGGAGTGAAAAAAAAATAAAATGCATTTTTCATTTTCGATGTTCTCGGTGGTTACTTTGTGATAGTTACGATTTTCTATTATGATTAAAAGAGTTTTCACTTTGTAATTTATCACTTCATTAAAGGAGCTGGTGACGTGTTTAGGTTTTAATCAAACCATTTCCAAGCACTGACCTGTTGGTGCTTGAAAAATGGTTTGATTAAAACAGAAACGCGTCGCTAACTCTTTTAATAAAGTGATAAATAACAAAGCGAAAACTCTATCTTTAATTAATTTTCAATTCAGATTTTTAAAACACATATGTGAAAGAATATAGCTAAAAATGTTAATTCACTCTGAACCGGAAAAAGAGTAGTAGATCTTGTATCGTCCTGGAGCAATACCACCATTCAGTATTGTAAGTCACATGAAATGGATTTATCCGTGTTTCGTGACTAGAACTGAATAACCAGGTTTTTAATCGAGTGAATATAAATTTTCAAATGCATTTTTTACGTTTATAATTTTTTAAATATATTTTTACAAATATATTTTTAAACTCTGAATAGAAAAATGATTTTTTATGTATATATTTTTTTCCACTCCGGCGGGATTCGAACCCGCAACCTCCAGCGTTCCTCTAACGCTTTAGTCAAGTGCCTTTCAACACTCGGCCGCCGATAAAGTCAGCAAGTACTTACATAAATTAAGAAGGAAGCAAAGAAAAGAAAACGATTAGCAAAAAAGAAAAGAGAACATCACAAGATCACGTGTAAAATCAGGTAAAACTACACTAAAAAGCGCTGTAAATTTTCCCACGTCTACACTAACAAATGTCGGAAAATAAAACGACAGCACACATATTTTATAAGCATATAAAATGTCCACTCTGTATAAAAAATCGTATCATTTTAATCGCATTTCAAATAGAAACACAGGGTATGGAGTAATAATTCCGGAGTATACTTTAGTTAACCTTAAGCTAGAAATCTTTTTCTTGATATTATAGTAAGGAGATCAAAAAAATTGAAGGAATATTGAGAGCGACCTCAATTTCCCTTAGGTATTACCTATAAGAACTCGGAAATAGGGAGCATTATTAAAGGAACTATAACTACGTACATAGCTGAACATACTTCTTTACTCTAGCTTTAATAACCTCAGTATTATTACACAATACTCTGAGTTCAACCGACCTATCATCATCATCATATTTTTAAAGCGTCTTTGTCCACTGAGGGACATAAAACTCTTTGTTTTCTATACTCTCCTAGTCACTATCAACGGCTCATCTTCTAATATCGTCCATTTATCTATTTAGACGACGTCTCTAAGGTTTCTTGTCTCACGGTCTCAAAACAATTCAAAACAACATAAAACCGTTTCACCGCAGGAGTAGGCAGAGATGATCGAGCGCCACAATACTCTATCCTTACATACATCTCTTGCCTCATTCACACTCATACATTTCCTAATGCATACTCCGCGATTATTACGACTACAAACAGAACCATCGATTTGAATTTAGTTCTTCATGCAATAGTCAATCTGTTAATGCCACGATTTTCTTAGACGGCCTCTCTGTCGCATACCTTCTACATTCGCATCATAGATTTTTCGTACTAAACTTTCGGTATCCATTCGTTCAACATCCCTAAACTATTTAAATGTTTTTTTCTTAATTTTACTAATAACGGTCATACCCGTTCCACACTCTTTAAATCTGAATTCCTTGCTCTGTCATACACTGTTTAACCACATACTCTTCTAGGACATCTCATCTCATCGGCATTTATTCTACTTTAATTCCTGCCCTGCCATGTCCACGTTTTACTTCCGTACATCAAAGTTGGTACCAAAACTCCTTTTAAGCTAAATAGCTTTTTGTTTGATATAACAGCGTTTAGTGCACCGTTCACTCTATTTCCTGCTTTGACGCGCCTTTCGATATCACTTTCACATTTACCATCCCTCGTAAACATACTTCACAGGTGTACGAATTCTTCAACTTGTTCTAATTCCTCGTTATCAACTTATATTTTGCACTCAGTTATTCCATCACCCTTAAAAATACCATAACTTTTGATTTGTTACAATTTATCAGTAAATCGTTGCCCTTGCATACCCCATATTTTTTGGTAATTAACATTTGTAAACCTCTTTCATTCTCCGCTACCCTTCGCACTGCATCATCTGCATACAATAAACTGCATACGTTCCTTCCATTCATTTCAACATCTACATTCATTTCCTTCAACACTTTTCAACCCACTGTCTCCACTACCATTATTTCATTAATTACCTTTCGTCTGCTGTCCCACCACATACCCGTATTGCATCTGGAAACGAATCAAGTTTCCTTGTCAATATGCACGTCAGTTGGAATCAAATAACTCGTTACCCAAACGAGAGAGCAGCCCGGAAGGAGCTCGCAACTTCATGGCCCTGCACTTTTAGTGCTAAAAGGAGCAATCGATAAGGGCATC
>JAPMAF010001767.1:0-10482 GCA_026537445.1 Silvatares holzenthali | reverse complement strand
TATATACATATATATTAATATGGAATACTCCTATCATAAAGTAATTACCGAACATATACAATACTTAAGGGACTCTTTTTTTATACGTTTATTACTATTATTATACAAGTGTGCCATGCCATTCGGTGATGTGTGCGAATTTCAACTAAAAGAGAAAGAGGGATTGAAAATCATTGATAATTATTGGGGGGTAGCTGCTACAGATAACCGCATGGCAATAAGCTCACCCTTACAAACGAGTACATTTCTCCGCACTCCTCGAGTAGTTTTCTCATGATTCATTTTGAAGGGTTGTAAAGTTTATAATTTGAAAATTACGATTTGCAAGTCAAAGACTTTTGGGTAGTCATGTCGTGTTGTAACATTCAGTTTGGCAAAGTTTCGGACCACATTGCAGAGTTCGTCTTCAGAACGAGTCTAAAAATTAACCTAATGTAGTTCAAAACGTTGACCAACAAAATGTCACAACATGCGCATGATTACGCAAAAGTTTTTGGTTTGCGAATCTTTCGGTCGCGAAAGTCTACAACAATACGAGTATCGCGAGACGTGTTCTCGATGTACCTCGCTGAGATGTGAAGAGAAATGACGATCGGCTAAATGTCAGAGCTTGAACTGTGCGACACTAATTCTACAATTATATACGTATTGTTTATTACGCAGCAGAAGGCAAATGGGAAACCACGGCGCTGTATTTCCCTGGTCAATCTGTATCTGACATATCGAGGTGTACTAGCGAGGTAGACGCTCATGTCCGAATAAGTCAGATTGCGCATAAAGCGTTTGAATAAATATGTATAATAGTTTCACGTTGTTATACGTTATGTCGACAAATCTTTGACGCACTGTTCGAAATATATGGGCACGGCGGACTCTGCTGCCTGCTGCCCTCGTATGCCCCGTGCCTATTGCCTTGCACGCGCGAGCACCCTGCACCCTGCACCCGCCCGTCGCCCAGCGGCAAATACGTCGTGTAGGATAAATTGCCAATTCGAAGCCGGTAGCGATAGCCGCGCCGAACAAATAATGGTTCGGCCGTAACCCCGATTTATCAGCGGGTGAATAACGGCTCCCGGCCGGGAGTGGGGCCAGGTACTATGGGTACTACGGGAGCTCACCGTGGCGCGATTAGGTTTCATACTACTCGTACAATACCGCGCGATGCACAGTACACGGTGCACACTGCATTCTCTCCTCGCTGATGATGCACGGCGTCCCGTTGTCTAGGGCGGAATGACAGGATGGATAGTCATGGCGCCGCGAGCAGCTGACCAAACGGCGATACGGAATATCTACATCATTTATTATCCGCTGGTAGTATTCACGCAAATTGGTCGTATTTTAAAGGATCGACACTGCTTATGCACGCGGTGAAAGTGACTGCGTCAATACAACGAGGTATAACGACAATTAAACTGAGAAGTGGAGAAGTGATATTAGTAATCGCGCACACTACTTTTCTGAATTAATATTTTTGGACTTACCTATGATCTGTTATAGTCATTTATGCCCCGAATGTGTGAGACGGACGACCTTGAAGAGGTCCTCGACCTCGAGAAGCGCGAGAAGGCCTTTATACGAAGATGGAAGCGACATGGAGTAGAAGAATAATTATTTATTAAGGATAACTGAATACGAAAACCGACTTTTGGAAAGGATGTTATTATAAAATTTAACTATTGCAAATTTGGAAAACGTAAATATTACTTTCGAAACGAAATTTTTGAATTTTCAACCAAATTATAGCGTCAGTTCTTACCGGTGGTATGTAAAGTTGGTCGTCGAAGTTTCAGTAGTGGCTCCTCCTCGTGGAGAGGTTTCAAGGACGTCCATCAACAAGAAGTAACGGCCGATGGATGGATCATAAATGAGCCACAGTGGAAAAAATAAACGGAAAATAATAGTAGTATATGCTGTAGTGGTTGGAAATGAACTGAAAATGGTGATGATGATATTGATGACAACGTGTGACATATTTCCATAGTAATTAGGGGTAAAGACAGAAAATATGCAAATGTTGTAACGTAGTTGATGAAACAATTTAAGCTACACTCGGAACATCTGCGACGCATATTAATGAAACGAAGAAACAGGTGCCGGCGCTGACCCACTACGCTCGCTCGGTGAAGTCTACTACAGCGATACTACGAGTACTCTCCGTCTGTCCATCTGCCCATCACCGCGGCCGGAGCTCACGTTCACCGGAACTATACTATAGTGTACGTCAGTATAAATTACTTCATCCAATTATATCAAAAGGGTCTATAAAATCAAATTTTTAAACTGTAAATGTTTTTCTAAACTGTAAATGTTTTCTTTTAAACTGTAAAATTTTTAAACTGTAAGTTATCTACAATTTATAATTATCAAATTTTTAATATTATATAAATTATTCGATGTTGAATCACGAGGAAAATAAGAAATGCGGCAAGAATAAGGGGATTCTAGTCTTCTTTATAATTTCCTCATCCGATGGATGCACGGTCTGTTCGCCGCTATCACTTCTGCACACTCGCTTAGATGTGTAACACTGCAGTTTGAGTCTAAGAATAAGTGGAAGTACAGAGTTGTTTGCAATCGAAGTTGCCTTCCCCGGAAAGCCGGGTCTCTTCTCCGCGGTCGTTTATAGCGAGATACTCTCGAAGACCGCTCTGTCATTAGAAAAATAGAAGCCACAGTGACGTTGCGAACATTTGGGAAATATCGATTTACAAACATTCGACGATGCTTGTAAAATTATTTAATACGTTACGATCGAATAACTCTACTAATGATGAAGTTCTTAAATATAGCTCGTTAACGCAACACGAGCCCGGGAGCCGCTCTGCTCCCCGCGCAATACGCGCGCCGTACCCGCACACGGGAGTGTGTAGTTGCAGCATTGAATGAAGCGAAGGTACTACAAGGAAGGGTTACAAAGTGAAATGTGACACAGTTGAGTGAAAAGACTACACCAAAGGCTGGAAAAGCGCATCGTCGAAAAATGCATTCAAAAGCAAAAGTACTCGACACTTTCCGCTGCATCTTACGTCGCCCTACAGTCACCGCCGCGTAGGCTCCGTTCCCTCGCCCCGTCCCAGGCGCGGGGCGCGGGGCGCGGAGCGCGGTGCAGGGAGCCGGCCTCAGTCGGGCCAACCGAGCAGGCAGTAATACAGAGGGGAGAGATTTATATGCATAGGACACTTCATGCGGCGTAAATAGAACATACATTTTGCTAGTGTAGTTACAAACGATTACAAATGTCATACTTTACGCAAGTTTTCCGGTTAACTTTTGCAGCTTAAAAATACGAAATTAAATTGATTAAAGCGATTTTAAAATTAACGCTTCGGAATCTAGGAAAGAAGTAAAACAATATATAATTAATAATAAAAAATAAATCTTAATTAATGTTAAGGTGTAGTATTGGCGAAGTCTTTAACGATTAAAAGATTTGCAAGTCAAAGACTTTTGGGCAGTGGGCCTGGATATGACTAACAAATGTCACAACACGATACGACTATTTAAAAAATCTTTAACTTGCCAATGTAAAGGTGTGCTTAAATAACCCTATAATTTTATAAGTAAATATGCGTACAAATTTATGTGTAGGTGGTACACAACAATGCAAAAGAATTACACATACTATATGCGAACGAATTTCGTAGTAGGTACATGTTATCATACGCAAGGTGTATCTGTTAAATATTGGAACACTCGACCGGAATACCTCGGGCAACTTCATCAAAGCTGCTCACCCTAGCTATATATAGTACATACATCTTGCGATCTTTCCCAAATGATCTCGTTTGTTCGTTAGGCGGGTACAAGTACTACAAAGAATCTTTGACAACTTCTAATAAATAATATACGATACATGAAACCAATAACATTCCTGGCCGACAATACAATTTACGCGGATGTACAATGTAAGCGATAGATTGTCTCGACTAATACTTCAGACGTACGCTGTACGAGTATTAACTATATTATTAGTATGGTACAGCAAGTACGAGTATAATGGTTGATATCGTAAGCGGTAGTAATACCGGTGCGAGTACGTTCGGACAATCGGGGCGGACCTCGGACTCGGACAAAGCGCAGGGCGGGCCGCTCTGTCGAGAAAGGAGCGTCTTCCCAGCGCGCCGTGCGCCGCGCGGTTGGTGTGGTGCGGTCGCCGCCGACTGTCGACTGCAAACTATTTATTCGCTAGTTACACCGATTGGACGACTCGGAAGCTTCCTTACACACACTGTAATACAATACTGTACTACACATCTCACTCCCGGCAGCGCATCGGAGGCGGAGGGGGAATCCGGAATTTGTTTATTGCTTAGTAATATACGCGCACGTACGGACGGTCAATCGGCAAAATATCGTAAGCCACACGAAAACAAGTAATCGTTTTAATAATACGCATTTAAATGTGTATACGGGGGGTGTTGGAAATCGTTTACGTGGTTGTATGAGACGATAGATCTGCAATTGTTCCATTTTGTATTAGTTCAATTTGTTCATATCACTCCGTTTTTTCGAAAGAAATAAGCTACGAGAATGTAAACCCACTTGTCTATTTTCTTTCCTACTCCTCGTTATTCATCTACATCATACGTATAAGCGCGAAGATTGTTGAAGACTTTACTAAAATTACAAATATTTCTACGGCCATATCAAATCGGTTCATGTTTAAGAACAAACTAACAACTGAAAACTAGTCAAAACAAACTAACAATTGAAAACATTAACTATGTAAAAAAATGTATTTATCAGGTGTTATCATAACGGTTAATTTATTAATTATACGAACAAAGCTCAATTTAAATGCATACACGATCAGCATTTTCAAAACTGCCGTTATATAACAATTTCAAGAAATACATATAATACGAGAATAATATATGGGCTTCGTCTCTACGACTGCCGGTAGAGAGTAGAGAGTAGAGAGTAGAGAGCGAGAAGAGAGCGCGCGCGCCTTGCTCCGAGCGAAGGAAACCGGCGAAATAGTTCATTCTGAATGGAAATGCAAACGGGTCTGGAATAATTACTTGAATATTGATCAACGAATATAATATTATAACAAGGTATAATGGATACACAATGGCATATTGAATGCCGTGTCACTGAACATTATATCACATAGAGCGTGTACCATATATGTAATCGTCTCAGCACAGAACATTGTATCGTTTGTTGTGTATTGTATGTAGCGCGATTATACATATTGTATGGAATACATTTACTGTATTCCTATATATTGTAGAACATATTGCCCCACCGGCGACGTTTAAGATTGACCTCCGCATATTATATGTATCGTCCACTGCACAAATGACTGCTCATCAGGTAAGGTTTTCACATATTTGTTATACAAGGAGAAATCTGGGAGATCGGCGAGAACAGCAAGATCGGCAAAGTCGACCTGGTTTAGATAGTCCAAACAAAAAAAAACATCAAAGGCACCCAACGTCAGTAGAAGGCGATCGTCAAAAATCAACATGTCAGGTTGGCGCAATATATTTAAAAGGGGGACTTCGATTAAAAAAATAAACGAAAGGAAGAAGAGTGGTATCGTTAAGAAAAAACGATGGTTAGACAGAAAAATAAGAACACTGGAAATCGCACCCCATGTCCGGTTCATGGAGTTCCGAGTCGTCATCGATAAACTGAAGAGATCATTGCTCATCCAGGCCATTTGAACACTTATCTAGCGTTGTGCTTTAGAAAAACGGCAGAATTAATTCTTAAAATGTATCTCTCTAACGTATTATCGAGGTTTTCTGTGTTGAAATTCGACGCTTTGCAAAGTTATTGTTAGAATTTCGACGCTTTGCATTGCATCATTTCATTATTGCGGTTCTTCTCGTAGGGCTTGTTAAATACTTATACAAGGAGAATACTAAAAATAATGTCTCCTATTTTTTAGAGATGGACTTTGTACAATTGATACATTTTCTACTTTTTCTACATACTCGCCACTAGTCACGGTCGATGCGCAGGCGCTGCAACAGTTTATGCGCGTCCATGCCACACCGGCTCGCCGTCTCGTCGCCCTTTCCATGCAATCAGCTGGAAACTGTCTGCACCACTCGCAGGCGGTTTAGACATCCATGTACCGTCGATCCGCTATGATTTAACACCCTCGGGTTCATTATATCAACCTGACTACCACAGACAAAACTGCCCGAACTTCACGTCTGGTTGGTGGTGGCGGCAAGTGCGAGGTCCATCACGAACAGTTACCGAGCCTAAACTATAAAAAATGTAGACTTAACTTGCTTTAGAGACCTTATTTTGGGATAACCTTCGTATCGCAGCGCCCTTGAGGTGATATTGTCACGAAAATGGCGCTATACAAGTTATCCGCGTTAATAATAATAATCTACACGCATATGCGTATTGAAAACTATATGAAAGCTGTATAAAGTTTGTAAAATTGTCATTCATACATTTGTGAGAAACAATTTAATACGCATACTGCTGTGTCTTCAATAGAAATGTTTAGACATGTAATAACAAATCTGAACGCGTGTTCGGGCACATGCATAACTAAAGAATGGCATTGCCTCACTCACCCTCTGAAATCGAATATAATCTGAGTGCTAACATTTGAGTGTCTATTTTTTGGGTATAAATTCCCATGCATTCTATTACACAATGGTTCAGTTTTGGACGTGCGTTCATGCGATATTGCCTATTAAAGTGATCAAGGCAAAATCAATGTTAAAACACTTGTACAAGTATTAGTACAGTACGAGTATTGTTTGAACTAGCTAGGCCTTGTAGAATTTATTCTGCGGTTATAGTACAATCAAATTTTAAAAATGACGGAAACGTATTAACCATTGTTGATCTATTTTAAACGAATAACGAAGGTCTCTATTTTTGCCTCCACATTATTCTATCGCCCATGTTTCTGTCAGATCGATCAATCTGCTTTCGGAATCTTAATATATGCTGTTTTCGTACATTTTCTAGATATTTTTTCACCTCTGAGTAGAATGCTGTCACCGTCGTTCATTATATGTAGAATACTATTGGTCATGTTTTGTCCATCTCCCACTGCCCTTTCTCTTATTCCTTTGTCTTTCGTAGATAGCTATTAGAGACACAATGCTTACAACTATACACATAATTATTTATTTCCTCTTTATAATATTTCATGTCGCTCTTTTAAGATAAAATATCTTTTCAAATCGTACGTTCTAACAGAACAATATCTTGTCTACATTACCGGTCTTAACAAAGTAACGTAGAGGGATGGGCGGTGAGGCAAAACGAGATGAGGTCAATCTTCTCCCCTTCCAGGTCTGCGTCTGCAGCGGACAGTTCCTTGTGTTCTCTAACAGTGCCGTCATTCCTCAGTGCGGTGCAGCGCGGTGCAGTGCGGTACATTCTGCCGTACCTACTCATTACACCGAGCACCGAGCACCGCTGACTACTTGTAAAACTCATTGTTACTGTTAACCCATTCGCTACTGAGCTAATTTATAAGTTTCTCGGCGGTACTGACACGAGTTACATTGTACAACAAAAACACACACACAAACAAAACGCAATTATTGCATAACTAATAACTATGACGGAGAAAAACCTATAGATGACCTATATTTCGAAGTGTGGTCTATTTACGAAAACAACCCCACATTTTTAAATTGCTTTGGATTTTTGTAGCTATCAATTAATTACTCGCGTGCCACGATCTAATTTCGATTCTGGATCGAATACAAATAAACGAATGCGGTTATCGAGGGGTTTTCGACTTTATAAATGCATTATTTGGCGAGATTAATAATTCTGTATCGCAAAGCTACTGTATCAGCAAAGTACAAATACAAGTTAATACCATTTTTAAAAAAATATATTTTTCTTAGTTCCTACCACTTTATTTATCTTATAAAATTTAACATGTTTCAGTCATGTTAATAATAATATAATCATTCAAACAATTATTCAACATTCGTAAGAATGGCGTAATTATGGCTGAATGTTATTATTATTAACATGGATAACTTATATAGCGCCGTTTTTGTAAGAAAATCACCTCAAGGGCGCTGAATTATGTAAAATAAATAAAGTGGTTGTGACTAAGAAAATGAAATAGAATTTTATTAACAATGGAGAACCACAAAGCAGTCGAAGAAAAAAAATGTTTACACTGTTTCCTTATATTTTTTTACATTACAAATAAAAAAATCACCTTTCACAATATCTAGCAGTGAATAATAATACGTGTGTAATATTAATAATATAAACGTATAGAAGTCGGTCCGGTAACTTGCATAAGTTTTTATAATTCTCTGATGCAAACTGATCATGCGCCTGAGCCGCTTTTTTAAATAATAAAATAATGTAACGGTTAGTTCAGCTTATCCTCCCTCGGAAGCTAGTGTGACTTCTCCCACAAAATGATTGAACAGATATTGTTCTATCACGAAATCAGCGGAAATAGTTACGGGTCGCGAATACCATACTGGTAGTGGAGGGCAGTGGAGGGAGTGTTTGGAACATCCCGCTTTTATCTTATTTACTGCGACAGCACATAAAGGATTAATATCATAACCGAGGCAACGGTCTGACAAGCACAGGCCCGGGCGCGGAGCTCGAGACAGACGCTAGCTAGACACAGTCTGCTGCCTCCGATTGGGTCGGGCCGCGGCGGGCTGGCGAGCCGTGAGCCGCCCGAGACGCGCCATTGTGATGCCGGAGGAGTCTCCGCGGCTCGCCATCACTCCGCACTCCGCACTCCACACGCCATACTTCGCACATCGCACTCCGCGACGGAGAACTGGACGGCTATAGAGCGGCGGCTTCAGTAAAATAATCGTCATGCAGCTGGATGCACGAACACTAAACTCGTGCATTTAAATCGACGCTGTTCATACGTATGCAGGCATGAAATATTCAAAATACTGATGGAATAGAAACCTCCTGTATAGCGAGCAAAGCATTTTGCCGCATATTTGAGTAGTCTCATACAAAGCAACATGCTTTTCGTGACGTACAATCACACGGAGAGCACTTTACAATTTGAAACACGGCCGGAAACTTTAAAATTACATAATTAACAGTATGGAAAATGTATGTAGAATGAACCTCTACGAATTGTTATAAATTAAGATTGTGTAAAAAATCATCAACAGTTTTAAATCACTCAGCATTATTATAAATCATTATCACTTTCAAATCCTACCATATGAATAAAAAATTGGAAAACTTATATATTAACATATACATATATAAAATTAGGCTGGAAATATAAAAACACAACATTTCAAGAAATTTGAATACTATCCAATTCCTCTAAACAACACTCTTCTTTCTTGCATTTTTTTATTGTAGGTTAAATTTTCATTCCTCTGAATCTCGCAATATTTCATTGTTCTCCTTCGGGAATTAATTCATAACCCAAAAATATTGGAGTATATTGGTTTATAAGCACCCACTAATCATCAACTTCACAACTCGCTTCACATTCTATGATACATGCCAGAACCAGTACATGTGGTAATGTCCCTTCGGCTCATTTCCTTTATCAATTATCTTGGACTACATCAATCTATTTTGTTTAAAATTATTCATTATAAAGTATATATTGCTTATGGTTAAAATTTTCATGTTTATATAAATTGATGTATACATATTCCTTCTAAATTTTTATTAAACACACTATTTTTTACTGTTATTTTTTTAATGCTGTAATATATGAAATATTTGCCTTCAATCTCAGAGAAGGATTATTAAAAAGGCTTTAACGTAAATGTTCATACATATATTGATACAATCAATGAAAAGCTCGCGTCATTTATCATGAACAAAATATGTTTTAGGTGCTCTCATACAAAAATACTCGCAGGAGACACTGTTAGGCCATTTGAATGTGTACCGTGCAAACGGGGCGCTTGCGAAAGATCGGGTCATCGCTATATATACTGAGAGCGAAGGAAAGTTAGTCACTAATTACGTATATGATATTGTTTGAAGCGAAATATGAATGAAGCATTCTACTCCGACACTACATTTCAGTATCGCGCGCGGTGCTTGCAGCCTTCTGCCGCCTACAGCCGGTTAGTACTATATTATAGCGTAACATACCTAATACGCCACGAGTTAAGAGCTAAGAGCTGAGAGCCGAGAGCCGAGAGCTGAGGCGAGTGTTATTATATTTCCAAACGACTTTCATTTTCATAGTTCATTCAGCGTTCAGCATTCAAAACGCTAGAAAGGTTACTAGATGTTGTACGTGTCGTACGTGCACTGTGACTAGTACAACGCTGAATGTATGTAGGTATAATAGGAGTACGACTACACTTACGTGGTGCAATAGGTACGACACAACACTCGTACAGTGCGGTATCACTGTATGCCTGTGCTATAGAGGGCAGTGTGATGACGTTAAGCACCGCCAGTAACAGCACCAGCACCAGCACAAGGGGACAGTACTGGACGATAGATTAGTTACTTACTGCACTCTCCAAGTAATTGTTTACATGACATGTTATATAT
>JAPMAF010001766.1:0-10482 GCA_026537445.1 Silvatares holzenthali | reverse complement strand
TTATGATATTCGCAATACACACTAGATATGATATAACTAAAAACAGCACTGTATTTAATATAAATAACAGATGCAACACAAACTCCGCGACAAAATGGAAAACAGTTGTGTCAATCTAGCAACAACAAAAAATATAAAATTTGATTTTGGATACTTTTTTGACTGAAGGTACACTTTTAAAATATTCAGCAAAATGTGTACGATATACAAAAAAGGGTCAAAACGTTCCTGATATTCCAAGAAATTTTCCGTCTGAACCGTATTATTTTGTGTTTTACAGGTGGTTTTAAAAATTCTTTAGCCCATTGTGCAACTTATGCTTGTTTTTAGGTATATCTCTACAAAAGAATCGGAAGTGATATATCATCTAATTATCAATGCTCTATTTAATTGGGACTTCTTTTCATCATACTCCGAACTTCATCAAAATTTCTGTAAGCGTAGCATAACTGGCATCAACTTTACGACAACATCAAGTACGAAGACTTCAGATCTGTTCATCCTTATCAACTACGACGCCTCATTAAAGTAATCTAATAGAGAAAGAGAGAGAATCCTTGTTAATCGGATCTGTAGAGGGAGTTTTCTGAAATCACAGTTTCGGTTTACGGCACCGCCTACTCTTTTGGAAAAAAGTGTACAATACAATACACAATAGCGCCGCTTCACTAAAGGTGTAGGCAGAAAAAAGATCCAGCGCCACAATGCCCTATCCTGCCATAAATGCCTTGTCTCATCTACGCGCATACATCTCCTCACACATGCCCTGTGATTATGGCGACTATGAACTGGGCCATGTGTTAAAACTTGATTAATTGAATCATGCGACAATTGCCTTGGACGGACTAAGAAAATTATAGCGCGTTATCATACTTTCCAAACCATCTTAATACATTTTTCTTGATTTTGTCGGCAATACTCACGCGCCTTTTACAACATTTGCGTACATATAATTCTTATTTTGCCGTGCATTGTTTCACAGCACATTTTACTTATTTACGCAACATTAAGATAAAATCCTCGAAATCAGCCCAATACCGCACGAGCATATGTATATCAAAGGATTACCTGGAAATGATTTTCAGTTTTGTCTGAAGAAGACGCGGCACTTTATTTGTTAAACAACCTTCAAATAAACTTAAACGAAACAAATTTAACTTAAACTCCCACAACGTCGAATGGAGATTTACGGAATTTAGGTTTATATAAAAATATTGTTCACACAAGATAAAATGCTGTGTATATTAAAGCGTATTTACACAATAATAAACTTAACGCAATCATAATATTCAATTCATGAAGTCGTAAAATGAAGCCATCTAATCATTAGTTGTCATGTTTTTTTTCTGGTCTGCACCTTGAATGGCATAATTAGAATTGGAGATTTGAGATAACAATTTGAGCAGATCTTTCCGATGGGCTTAAATTATGGGTACAGCCGAACTTGTGAGCTTGCAAGTTGAACAACGGCCCAAGAGATTTTAGAAAGTTACTAACCTCTTTTTAATGAATTGTTATGAAAGGCACCTCTGGAGTAGGCCTATAACATCTTAAGACGCTATGTGGGAAAAGACTTAGGAATAGAGCGGAATTGATGTGGGTCTTAAAGAAACGCATGTGTAAGGTAGAAAGAAACAAAACCTACAGAAGGTCATTCTACAACCGGGCCGTCTCTTACAAGAAAGACGTAGAGAATTTATTGGTTCTTATGCATACTATATTAACTGTGATGGGGTGATGGGCGTTTGCAGAACCCGTAGCTTTACCAAACACCCTAGTTCGAAAAATTATTGATGCCGAACGATGCGAACAACCTTAAGTCGAACCTAGACATATGTTAGAAGATAAGGTTCTCAAATTCTGGCTACGAAGTTTTTGGAAGGATTAACCGATTATGTTCATTTCCATTGTTCATTATCTTCTACATAGCAGGATATTGATGGGTGCATTTAGATGGATTTAAATGATGGCATCTATTAGTGAGATTAACAGAATAATCTCTTATACTTTCTACTAATTGTGTTAAAGGCTGGGCAATCATGTCGGTCTCGTGTTCGAGTGGTTAAAGGTACTTGACTAAAGCGTTGGAGGAACGCTGGAGGTCGCGGGTTCAAATCCCGCCAGAGTAAAAAAAATGTATTTAAAAATGCATTTTTCTATTCAGATTTTAAATATATGTATAAACACATATTAATAAAAAATCAAAAACAGCCAAAGATATGTATTTACTCTGAACTGGAAAAGAGTAGTAGATCTTGTATCGCCCTGGAGCATTACCACCGTTCAGTATTGTAAGTCACGTGAAATGGATTTATCCATGTGTCGTGACTAGAACTAAATAACCAGGTTTTCAATCTCTCCTCCGACTGCTACACTGCATTTACATGTGCAATTGTAAAATATGTTACAGACCCAGACGGATGGTGATGTCATGGTGTCTCATGTGTAGTATAAGATAAAAAAAACATGCATTACGAGTATGTGGCATTTTGGCTAAACTTAGCGGGAAGAGGACGAAACTATAAAAATTAAAAGAAAGAAAATTTAATAGATATTTGTAAACTCTTTTTGCAGTATTTGCAATCCCTGACACATATAGTCTACAGCGCGGCGACGTGAGTATTCAATATATCACAAGCCGGACGAGACCAACAACAAACAAAACATCACCTTATCGAGAAAGTTTTAATTTAAAACAACATATTGTGTAACATGTATACTTTATAATATTTTCAATATTATAAAGTATACATGTTACATTTCTAATAAATATACTATCTAAATACGACGTAGTTGATATTTAAATACCATTGTGTGTAAAATAGAAGAATAATTCATAAAATGATGCATGTTTCAATTATTTTGTTCGATAGTTATTAAGACCAGAAAATATGGAACGTGACGTCCTATCAGATTAAATGAAAATGAATTCTTAATATTTGTAAATAAAATATTCAACGCAATGAAAATGTTAATAAATCTATTAAACGGTTAGTTACTGTAAGACCTAAAATTACACCAAAACGTCAACGCAATCAATAATAGGAACTCAAATCTGATATGCACCTTTAAAGTGATGGTTAACTAATATTAACTAATATAAAACCAGCAACAAAGGAAATTTGGCAGAATAACAAGCCAATACATAAAATGTTGCTCAAAAATACAAATGCAAAATTTTATTAAAAAAACTATCGTAAGCAAAAAAAACACACTAATGTTCTTAAAAGGTTCCAAGTTCTTGAAAGTTTCATGGGAAACCGTAAAATATTTACTAACAAATAAAAATGAATAAACCACAAAAAAATCAGTTGACTGTAATCTGCACTGATTGAAGATAAATTAAATGATGATGATGACGTATTTTAATCTATTTTATAAACAGGTAGGTTATATAATAAAAACCATACAATCGATGGAATAGAATAAATAGCAAAAAATAACTTTACAACAATGAAAATCAAATTCTCGCGTATTCTTTTACACTGTTATTTTTTCTTAATTTTTTTCTCATTTCATATAAAGAGACCAAAAAGATCTTTTTTCGTTTACAAACTCTTTCTATATTTGTGAGAGTTACTTTTTTACTCCTAAATCGAGAGACATATCTTATTCCTTAATTTGTCTTTCCGTAGCTGAAATATTATGGGCACACAATTTAATATAACCAGGTAGTTAGGGAAAAACAGGTGTTTAAAAAATACTTACCAAATATGGTTCCCAGAGAGCCGGCTATACCAGTACTGATGGCTCCATTTGAAAGTGCGTCAAAGCACGCACTCAATGCGCAAGCGCAAGCACTAGTCCCAATCTAAACATAAAATAATAAATTATAAGGTTTAAAACGTACGTTCTACATTATCATGCAGAGTTTGAGAGTGCCTACATTTGCGTTTTGGGCAAGGTCTTCGATCCGATTCAGATCCATCGGCAGCTCTCTATGGTAATCTCGTTATAAGAAAGGTTATAGGGTGTAAAAAGAATAAATTTGCTGAAATAGAGTAACTACTCTTTTTAGGTTGCTTCCCACATAAGGAACACGTGATCCGAACTCAATCTAGCTCAATGAATACGAAATACTTTTCCCATGAAAGCGTCCCGAAAAATCCATTTTCTATCTGAGAAATGCGAATTTATATGACAGACTATTAAATGCATATCGATTCAACTGTAGAGGTTTACATTTTGTAGCAAATTTACGACTCTAGTGTATTTCACTAGATACAGTCGACTCTTGATAATTCGAATCTTTTGATAGTTCGGTCACAAACTCGATAAATCGAATAAATCCTTCGTGTTTCCAAAATGGTTATTTTCCTTTAATAGATTTTTTTACGATTATATATTATTAAGTCACATAGAATAGAATAAGACACCCTTGGTAATTAAAAATTGTATTGACGGCAAGCCACCCTCAAACGAATTCCAAGTCAGTGCCTCCCATCTCTCTTTGTAATTCGAAGTTGTTGTTTTTCGATACCGATACAGACAATGGAGGTTTTGTTAAGAAAACGCAAAGATATTTGTTATTGATATATATTTCAAAGAATTCGATTGTTGGTTCACATACCGATTTAGAGCTATGGATGCACATGTAAGTAAAACGGTTAGTGAATGCTTTGATCGACCAATAAAATGTATAAGCAAATATTTACCCGCTTGATATTTAGTCGATGTTTTTTGGTGCCATCTCAAAATATAAACTAAACCGGTTTTAACCAGTTTTTCTGTTGTATCTAGAATGATTTATGTTGTTTGAAAAATACACACATAAATCTCTGTTGCGTGATTTGCACTGTCTCTGTTTTCCAGAAGGAGTCATATGCAAGGTATGTCGGTTGATATACAAGTGCATGCATGACGCGACGCCACAGTATCTCAAGGATACTCTGAATAATCGGCTTCCATGGTCATATATTCCAATGAATATAGAAAGAGTAACAAAGTCTAAAAGCAACCATACTTTAACCGAGTAGAATATGTGTAATACTCTTCCAGCGTTCGTGAGAGACGCTGGAATGATCTTTAGGAGTCAATTTATAACACATCTCCTTTTAAAAATTAGGCGCTGAAAAGTAAAAAATGTATCCGCTGCTGTGAAGATTTTCTCACAAAACGGTGCTAGATGTTTTGTTTATAATTGTAACGTATAGAAGGGAAGTTTAATAATTAAAATGATGAAGATTTCCAAGGTATGTAAGTGTATTTGAAACCAAACTGTTAGTTGAAAATTTGTTCTAATATTCGTTTTATTACTGCGCTCTATATGATGTCAAAAGCCCTGCCTCAAAGGAAAACTTTTACAATAAAGTGCAGTTTCTAAAGCTCTACATAGCTGAGCGGAGCAAGGGAAATACTATCTAGCGTGATGCACGAGTACTGTGTTTTCATTGTCGTTGGGAAAATTATTATGAACTACGTTAGTGGAAATATAACGGATGTCACTGACATGTGTTCGTACAAAGTTTGTAAGCTTGTCGCTAAGTTTGTAAGAAACGGCAGATGAGGAAAAACGTATCAAGAAAAACACTAAGGAACGGTAATTGAAATATTGCGGATATCTTATTCGATTGACAGACATATATATCAGGAATATTTTAATTTATTTTGTTATTCGTCATGTTAAAAGAAACACTTAAATGCTGAAATACATATAAGAGCACTTAACTTTACAAGGAAAATATACAACATGATTAAATTCATTTAAAATGCAATACTTACATCCTAATAAAAGGGAATCGAACTTTTATAAAATGAACAGTACGCAGTCGATTAAAAAAAAATATATTTTTACACGTTCATAGTTGTATGCGTTAAATAAATTCTTGAAAAACGTTAGTGAATTACTGAAACACTTGAATTTAGAGAGAAAAAAAGCAAGTTTGATTGTGACAGAGAATAAAGCAAAGTATTTTATTGACTCTGTTGATCTCACTTCAACTATTTTGTGAATTCTGTAATAAGATTAGTAGTATACAACTTTTCCCTTGTGATTACTGAAATTGAATATCAAATAATTATTTACGTTATTCCGAATATAGGAAAGTTTTCGAGCATTCATTCAATTTGTAATTGCTATTTATACTTTTTTCGTACTAGAAAACAAAGTAGTAAATATTTGCAAATATTTCACTATAGTCAACTATGTGAACTGCGAGTGTGGAGAGAATTCTATAAAATAGCAACTAACGTTGCACGTTCAACAGTTATCCGTGTGCATAAAACGTGTAGAGCTCTTATGTACAACTTGACTGCGGACATTATGACACTTGTGACTTTAATATGACACGAGACAGAATGATCTGACGGAGTGGTACTCGGAATGTAGACTCAAAGAAGTTGGTGGAAAATCCATAGGGAAATTATTAAGAGGTACATATTTATCATTAACCTGCAGGCGCTGTACCCACCAAATGAAGGCATTTAAATTTTTGTTAAAAATATAGGTTTATCTATTTTTAGAAAAAAAACTAGGAGTAGTTAAAAAACAGTTAAAGAGAATTGTTATGTTAATAACAAATAAAAATTAAGGATGAATTATATTTAACCTAAAAAAATTGTTAGTTATTTTATATACTTAATATTACACATGAAAGCATCAACCAAATAAATGTTCCTCAACATGTTTTATATATTAGGGATAAATAGTGCAATGGTTTCCAAATGCTTTCTTATAGGGATTCGTTTAAAAGGGTTAAAATTTCAATCGTATTTATGATTTTAATGTACATATTTCACAAAGCTTGGTATAACCACGCATTTCCCTACAGTCCAGTAAAATTATACAAATGTATGTCGCTAGGGTTATTGAGTAAATGAAATGTTTGCGTAAAATAATATTACATCGCTAGAGAATATTTGTGAGTAACAGTGTAATGCGGCGTATCGACGAGCGATTGTATTTCAATAACTGGGAACACAAATGTATTGAAATACCAATATTATTGGCTAGAACTGTTTGCATTGAGAGGTTTCCATAAGTAAAAGCGTCTCTGTAGAAACACTTCCGTGTAAACAGTTCTTGCAAAAAATCATTGTTATATCACCTTTTGAATTCCCAACAAAGGAAATATTATCGCTTATATAACATTAAATGTATAAACTTCTAAAAAATCTTGTTGAAAATCAAACTATAATTTATTTTCATGTATCTTAAAATGAAAAGGTGTGTAATTAAAAATGGTGTGTAGAATGCTTTAAACTATGCTTATTTATTTCACTCGAAGCATTTCAACAGTGTCCCGTAAGCCGTTTTAGTTGAAACCGTTAAGGAGGAAATATGGAAGAAAATTTGATCAATCAATCACTCACCAGATACTCCAGTATCATATTCCAGCCGATAACGAAAGCGATGAACTCCCCGACGGTGACATATGAGTACATATACGCAGAACCAGTGGTGTGTGGTACGCGGACACCGAACTCGGCATAGCAAGCACCTGAGAAAATAATATGCATTATCAGCTTTATAGGTGGCATCACTCAATAATTTATTACTGCTCCACTCAGTATCACTGGCATTTATATTTGTAATCTTTATTTAAATAAGATGATTATATAGAAAACATATAACATTAATAGACGAGTATATTATAACATCATCACTTATATGAAATGAAGCTTTAAATTATTATTTAATTGCGTACCTGAAAAGACGCTAGCTAGGGCCGCTATGATAAAGCTGATCACTACTCCTGGTCCAGCCATATTCCTGGCCACCATTCCGCTGACCAGGTACATTCCAGTACCCACACAAGAGCCTACTCCGAGTGATGTGAGATCCAGCGTAGTGAGGCATCTCTGAAAGAAAAAAACATTTTGAAAAATGAACAATTGAACCGTGAAGCATCTACCATAGGTATTGTCATAAATTTTTCCCTGGATATTAGAATACTATGAATCAGCATGTCACACACCTAAAACTAACTCTATTGATACGAGAGCTTTGGTTTAGTTATTATTTGCCGTTTCTGGAACTCTACGACTTATCAGAACAAATTATTGCAACGAATATTGACGTTTATTTTGCTATTCTTTCTTTTATCGTAAGATGTCTAAATAACGGAAGCCATAGCAGTGATGTTACTTCAAAAGTCGAGTGAACTGATAATTTTAATGCACAGTACACTTAGCATCTTTTGAATAACTAAGTTGTATAAGAGGCTACGGTATATGCGAATAACTAAGTTATGCTAAAACTCAGCCCGTCGCTCCAACTTAGCTCTCCAGTCCAATCTTTGCTATGTCCATCTAGGATCATAAAATTACGAGTTCTACATTAGCATAATAGAATTGTGCGACCCACAGAAGTAATGACGGGACAGCAGAAAGAACATAACGTGGAGAGATCAGCGTGAAGCATTGAGTGTACAAATATCTATTTCATTATACAAAATACGGTTTATGCTGCTATTATTTTTTTTTGAGTAAAGCAGAATAAATGCAGTGGGGATGAGGAATGGAGGAAGACTCTTAGTAACAGGATAAGAAACGAAAACATCAATGTAGAAAGCCAATTAAACTCCGCCGGAGAGAAAAATAACTTAAAAATGTGATTTCGATTCAGATTTTAAAAATATATGTGTAAAATATACTTTAAAAATCGAAACTGCAAAAACACATTTAATAAATGTATATTCACTCTGGACTGGAAAAGGGTGATAGATCTTGCATCGTTCTGGAATAATACCACAGTTCAGTATTGTATGTAGAATGTGCGTTGTGTAAATGTCACGAACCCAGACGGATGGTGGTGTCGTGGTGCCTTATGTATAATATAGCACATAAAAAACGAGCAGTCCAGAGAAGGCTTAGAAGGAATTGTCTAAGACTTTTTACAAGTTCTTAACAATGGCAATATTAAGAACCTATGTATATTATAAGATGCATAAGTGTTAATGAAGTAAGAAATATGTTAGAATAGATACGAGCAGCACCCTTTTTTGCCTACCCCTATCAAGAAATAGAGTAAAAAATAGCATGTTATTTTGTATCAATTTTTAATTATGCCGCTATCATTGTCAAATATATGGATATTATAATGTGCGTGTATCTGTTTACCTTTCTCTCTCAAACTTCGTAGTATTATGCAAGCGCGTTACAATAAATACATAATAAATATAAAGAATCTAAGAAAGGCTATGTTCATAGTTGTAACAATCGCAGAGTATGCATGTATGTATGAGGAGAAATATGAGCGTGGATGAGGCAAAAGATGCATGTCAGAGTAGAGTGGCGCTCTATCCTCTCTGCCTATCCTTTCGGGGAAGCGGCATGATGTTGTATTTTATTGTGTAAATGTAAAGAATAATGATACATTTTCGAAGTAGCTTGTATTAGTTTCACATACTGATTATTTCAGATATTAACGCACGTAAAATATACTATCAGCAAGAAAAACGCGCACATTATTTCAAGTCATCATCATTATTTACGTACCAATCTCTACACTTAACTTAATGCTTTATCTATCAAATGTCTGGACAACCATTTATTACTTTTCATTTATTCTCGTTGAATAATTAATAGTTTTTTGCTACAAATTGTCTGCAATAGATATCTATACTATATGTTACGCGACTTGTTATTTTTATATTCGCATACTTTTGATTCATCTTTTTAACGATTTGGTCATTTTACTTCATAATTGTCTCTTAAAATAATCACGGCTTAAAAAAACGTCTTAAGAAACCTAAAGCAATCGTTTAAAATTCGTCAGAAATTTCTTAAGATATCACCTAGATTAGATGAAATGAAAAGAGATTTTACGGTTAAGACAAAATATTGCGATTAAGGCATAAAGAAATAATGACCAGAAAATATTTCCACATCCCTTTAAAATATTTGGAAAGTCTTTTCATTCAAGTGAATCCGTGGGTCGAGCTTCAAGATAGTAGGTGAAAATTTACCTATAAGTAGGACGTTGCTAAAATGGATTTGGAGTACTAAAAATATCTTGTGTCTTAATACCTTTATGGAAAACAGATTATTTCAGTATTTTTTGTGTTGTAGCACGAAAGAAATTTTTTGATGGTGGATTATTGATTTGATGAGTAACTAGCCTACAAGTGATTTGACACTACTGAGTATATATTATTCTTACGTTAAAAATAATGTGATATAAAGAGTGTGAAAAAATAAATGGCTTGCTTTCTAGTACTCAACACACATATTTTTAAACCACCACCATTCGAGTACACGATTGTTTCTTAAACGGTCATTTATCTATTTCTAATTAAATTCAGTAAAAATTGTAATTGTTATTTGCATATATATTCAGAGTATATTGCGCGTGATGATACTAGTGGGAATATACCTACCTAAATGCTCTACGTGGTCTCGTCATCATTATTGCCTTCTCTTCAATGAAGTATTATTTTTAATATCGCTTTCTTAATGCCTAATCTTGCAACATGGCTTCCTTAGGGGTAGATCAACCGTCTCTAACCTGGTCTTATTTAATTCCTTTTTGACCAAAGCTAT
>JAPMAF010001765.1:0-10483 GCA_026537445.1 Silvatares holzenthali | reverse complement strand
GTACAGCGCTCTTGAGGTGATTTTCTCACGAAAACAGCGCTTTAGAAATGATCCATTAAATAAATAAATAATAAATATGCCCTCCAAAATCAGTTGGCATCAAAACTATTGCAGCGAAGTCTCTACAAAACCCTTTATTAAGCCCAATATTGACGTATGCTTCTGAGACTTAGGTCTTCAGCAGGGCTAACGAAAGGAGAATGGCAACGTTTGAGAGAAATGTTCTTCGCAGGATATAATGAACCTAGATATAATGAATCAAGCTGGTCGTCGGCACCACAAACATAACTGTATGCCGTATTTTGAAAACCTGACATTATAAAGAGCATTAAGATAGCACGTCTCAGATGGGCGGGCCATATAATGAGAATGAGTGATAGCTACGTAAAGAGCCTGACTACCACTCAACTGCAAGGATGTAAAAGTGTTGGAAGACCAAAATGGCGGTGGTTGAGACGGTGTTGAAAAGGATGCAGAAGTGCTGAACCTGAGAGACTGGAGAACTTTAGCTATGGATAGAGTGGAGACTTTCTTGATTCAGCCAAGGTCCACCCAAGGCTGTCGAGCTTATGATGATGTGTGTTATGATTACAACTATGGGCATATTAACCAACATTTTTGAGCTTTAAATTTAAATGCAAAGCAGCGCCGCACTCATACAATCTTGGAGCACAGACTAAGTTTAGGTATGCTGTGTCTATTTTATCATTACTATTATGGTAGGTGCTTTCAGGAATTGGTTTCCCTCCAGCTGCCACCTGTAGTAGGGTGACACGACATACTCTTTCCCAGCATTTGAATGCAGTCGATTTGAGTCATATGAGAACTGGCAGATTTGGTTACTCTTTGTTGTCTGTACGACTGTGGAATGCGTCGCCAGCCAGTGTTCCCTCCTTCCCATAATTTGGGCCTCTTCAAGAATTAATAAAACCCTCCTTTCCCTATTGTAACTCCCACATAGCATTACCCAGTGTTATAGAGCTGCCTCGGTAGTGTCTCAAATGTGGTGACTGATAAAAATGATTTTCATTCACATTTTAATATATTCATACTGTGTAATATTTTTATTCAGTTAAAATTCTTTCAACACCAAATTTCCAATAATTTTGGTTTAGAAAAATTACCAAGGAAAGACTGCCTTTTTTACACAGACAGACTCGCCCTGAAGATGGACACTGCAATGTGGTCCGAAACTTTGGCAAACAAAGTGTCACATCACATGACTGCCCAAAAGTCTTTGACTTGTAATTCAATCAAATTCACATTTGCAATTATTTTTATTTATTGAAGATTTTAGGTTGTTAATGTAAGGTATAGGTGGACCAAGCCTGCTTTATAGCATCGCTTATTTTGCAGACTGTATTATATGATTCTTCATTAACCTTTTGACTAAAAGCATATTGTGATGGATTAGTATGAAAATCTCAAGACTCCCACACTGGGAAACATTCAGTTTATATATTCGCTGCGGTAAAAGGGTTACGAAGAATATTTACTGTTTTAAAAGAATGAGATTTTTTGGTTATCCCCTGTTAAATGTGATTCTGAACAGTGGATAGGATTATAGATGCGATTTATGGGCAAAATGTCTATTTTTATAGTATGTTGTAATTGATTTTTCATAGCAATAATATCTTTTCTTCTATTTAGATGTTATACATTTTTTTAACAGTAGTCCTTACATTATTTTTTTTTAATATGTATTGAACTACGATGCCATCGCTTTTTTAACCGTTTGACAGCTATCCATCAAAATCCTTATACATTCCAAAAGTGCTAGGGATAATTTAGATATTTCAAAAATAAAAATATGTGTTTACTAAAAACTTTATAACTTCTGCAATAATACATGCAGCTATAGCAATACATTTAGCTTAGCTTTGAAAGACACACTTTTGTTCTAATAACACAAGCGCAAAAGACGTGTTCACGCGCAGAGCGACAGACTCGCACTGAAATATCAGCGCGATAGCGCCGTGCCGCCATTTTGGATATGAAATGTTGAAGCGCGATAGCGCTGCGTAGACGTCAAATGGTTAAGGGAAGAAAATAATGTACGTTGGATTTCATTGACAATTAGTTTATGGTAATTGATTTAAAAAAATAAACTGTTATTTTTTGTCCAATAAAACTTTATTTTTTTGTATTCTTTGCCTTTTGAACCTTAGCGGATCTTAAGAACTTTGTAAAAATGGTTTATTTTTAAGAAAATAATGACTGAAGTATGTGCTATGTGTACAAGAGTAAGTTTAAATATACGTAAAACATATATGCCCTAGTTTTGCCTACATTACTTAGGCTAACATAGTGCAGTGCTTTTTCATTTGCATTTGTGTAGTAAACAATATATGCTATACAGTTTTAAATAAACTGACAGATTTTCATATATCTTTACCCTTCGTTTTCACACCTAACAACCCCCAGAGAGGCAGCATCATCTATTGCTTTCCTCTTAGATATCCCAAGTGATCCAGATGGAGTGCGGGATGTGCAATGCAAGTGAGGTGATGCTAGTTGCATCGGTATTATTTATAAGAATGAAGAGATAATATAACATATATACCACACACACACACGTACATCCTAGATAATTGTCTATATGGGTATAAAAATAAAATGAAACAAATTTGAAATTGTACGATGTATTTTTATTCATGGATGATGCAATGTAAATAAAATGAAAAGTGTGATTTGTTATATAACATTTGTATTAAGTTCAGTGATCATAAAATAAAAGTACATGTAACATGAGCGAGTAGAATCTGCCCGGCTGCCCGACCTACTGGCAGATACTACCGGCCCGGAGGATCCGGGTCCGCCCGGCCCGTTCCGCCCCATCCCGGGCCTCGCTCTCCAGTTAAATGCAGTTTATGATACGGAGTAGCGCGAGTAACACTAGGTATGCGAGATGAGACATCATTTTATTACCTTTATCACAGAACATTATGGCTTATTTTACAATAACATTTAACAAGGAGAGCTAACATGACTGCAAATACTTCGTAATAGATACATATACACTTTTAGTAACCATTCGATGATTATGATTTTCTGTCATAAAAATTAAAACGATTTTACAATTGTTTCTTGTCAAAATGTCAGTCGCTGCAGCGTGAGAAAATCATATTTCTGTGATGCACTAATGAAAAGTATACTTTTCAAGCATTCTGAATTAGTGAAAAAGTGGCAAACGACAAATTAATATTATTTATTATTTACAATATGCGGATCCGTCCGAATCTTTCGTGTTGTCGAAACACTGTTAACACTGCACGATGCAAGCTTTTACACGGATATTGCGGATATACAAATATTAATAATCCAGCCGCCCCGGCGTATACGCTATAGCGGGACGCGGCTGTACCCGATATAAGTCAATACACATTTTATACAACATATTACAATAGGTTCCCAGCTCGCGCGCGTCCGCGAGTTCACTCGCTCCACTACTATAACATTGCCCAAAACAAAGTGAAGCGACAAATTGTCTAATTACATCCTTACATTCTTACACTCGAAATGTAGTGATGAGGGGAACGGGAACACTGTGGACGAGTTACGATGAAAAAAGCATACGAAAAGGAAAGAAAGCAAAAGAAAGAAAACAAACAAACATGAATCGCCTATTAAAGTAACTAATTATGAAGGGTATAATAACACACGAATGCATGCTGTGCACCCCTTAAACTCTCATAATAAATTCAACACAGAGATCATTTCAATTTAATAACCCGGCGGCCCCATCAGTGTCGGAAAAACTTATTTAACAATGGTACAGGAAAAGTAAAGGCCGTCGGATTTATTAAGAGAACTACAGAGAAATCAAAACAACTAAATCATAAGACCGAGGAACTTAAAATGCAACCGAAAAGTTCCACATTATCACATTGTCGTTCATTATCCATCATCAGTGTCATTATCGTCACGCGGACATGAACTTTGCCAACTGGAATACATTATATAGATTAATTAGTGCTTAGAAATGTATGTGATCTGATGTGATTAAGAAACGATACATAATATAAATACATACTTCAATACCAAATATTGTGTTTCTCTACTAAAACCGATGATAAACAAGTAGTCATTTTTCAAAAATGATCAAACTATGTAACACAAATAGTAAAAACGTGAAAAACAATAATTATTACATTATCATTCGGCTACCAAACTTTTGCTCAAGAGACTTGGCACATTTTTATATACATTACGAAAATTTGGTCTCACTGTTTAATCATCATTCTCATCATTCGTAACACATAAGGGGAATCAGGAATCAGCTACCGGCTCACTCACTACACTGATCCACTACAGTTTAGGGCTGGGGTTCACATACACGATCTGGTGGGATTTGCGAGATTCTACAATTATCATATTATAATTAGCTAACGTAACATTATATCCGTTATTTATATATCATTAACACCTACGGGCGAAACAAACGGGCGCACACTACACTCACGTTCTCTCCTCACTCTTGGCTTGTCTCAGCGCCGCAGCCGCAGCTGCAACCGCTCGTTCCGCACCAATATGAACACATATTCTCCGGACACTCCGAGCCGCGCTGGCGGGTCCCGGCAGAGGCCAGAGGCCCTCGTCCCTTCGGTCGGAGATTCACTACCCGACGGGGAGAGTGCGCACAACGTCGGTGTGTCTGTCTCTGTCTCTATTCTACTAGTGGGGATTAGTATCACAAGTGGTGCGGGCCTCACGCCTGCTTCACGCGCTTGCGGGGCGGGCCGATGGAGGGGATCTGCTGCTGCTGCGTGGCCAGCGCGCGGAACGCCTCCGCTATCAGGTGCGGGTGGCTGGAGATCATGTTCTTCCAGCCCGCCGTGTCCATCACGTCCGTGGCGTGGCTCCTGTGGGTTAGAGGTAGTCGTATTATACATTACTTCGCTTCCCATTCCTAGCGCGTAAGTATATATAGCGCATTGTCATCAGATATCAAAACTAAACTTACGTATTTATAAAATCTATCGTCTGCGCTTTGAGCTGGTCCGCTGAATGAAGATCTGCCAGGATCAATGTCTCCGCTGCAGTGTCCACGGAGAGATTCATACATAATGCTTCTTCGCACATCACTTTTAACCTCTCCAAAGCATACTGCAATGAAAAAAGTGCAGTTTTTAGAATGATATAGCACATAACAACATGTCTTCAAACCACACAACATACAGAATCGTGAATGATGAGCTTATTCGTTTTAAGGTTTTAATAAATCGGAAAAAGAGAATTGTATCCAAATAGGAAACCAAATAAACTAAGGTGATCAATCTACCTTATCTGCAGCAGCCAATAAATCGTCAGCCATCTTGTCAAGGTTTGGTGCTCGTCCCGTATATATGAAACGTAACATCTCTCTTAATACTTCATGGTCTACATCTGTTATGTCCACACGATTCCTCTTGCGCTCCTCCATCTCATGTTCAAACATGGCTGCGAACACAGGACTCCGGGCTGCAATTAAAACATTTAACGACATTAGATGAAGTATAAAAAATATTTCCCTTCTAACAGTTACAAACTGAATAGTTTTACTCCCAAAACTGATTTTGCAAAATCAGCACTTCATTATACCAAAGATAGCAACTAAGTTATTCTAAGTACAATATGTCAGCGCCCTTGAGATGATGTTTTACTAAATTTAAGTGTTAGGGTAGTAAGAGTAAAATAAAAAATTGCATCGAAACTTCTTAACAAAAATGGTAGTCAGGTGATATTGATATTTTTCAAAAATTTCGATCAATATCAAGTTTTCAAAAAGGAAAAAAACGCTCACCGGCCAGAATAGCTTTGTGTGCTTGAAACTCTCTTCCACCGACGGCCAGCGTCACATCAGAGAAGCGTTCATTGTCAAATAATACTCCCAAGTCATCAGAGAGGCGGCATTCTGGCACCTTAAACTGCACTACATTGGACTGCCCGCTGATATTGATGCTGTCGGCCACCACGGAGACTTCGCAGAATATCGTCAGTTTGTCCTCCGGTAGCAGTCCATTCGCCTCGTCCAGGAGGAAATCCCGTCTGATGAATTTCTTGAATCCCCAGTCCTTGCCCTGCACGAATCTGTACGCTCTTTGTGATTCCATGGCTTTGGTCTCTTCACGCTTAGCATTCAGTATGGAGAACTTGAACTTTGCTCGCACTTCCGACTTATTACACGACACCAGGAGGAGATATAGAGAAAGATAGTCTTTGCTCTCTTCGTCCAGTCCCTTGGGATTCACTCTGAGACACCATTTTAACTTGTCACTAGCACCAGCTGAGAATGTCGAAGACTTCAGGACCTCGCCCATCTCTTCGCGACAAAAGCTGAAGTTATTAATGGTCCACATATAGCTGAATTTGACCACTTTCACCTGAAAACGGAAAAAACTTTTTTTTTAATAATTTATTTTACTAATTTGTTGTTGAATTTCTGAAACACCCTAGAAATATTTAGATATTTTAAAGCACGAAAGGAATGTTCCTCCCGAGAAGATACAAGCACATTTAAAGAGGAACAAAATAATAAACACAAAACTAGAAGAATTTAGAAGACAAAAACGAACGAAATTCAGTTGACCACGATTTAAGATAAATACGCCATTTTACGAAAGGATCGCGAAGATTTTATCGAAAAAAAAAAAACAATTTGAAAAGAAATCGATTGTATCTAAGCAGTAAAGCCACGCAATCGATGAAAGTCGTAAAAACGTATCTGACCAATAGTCGTTTCAGGAGAATCCGATTTCTCAAATCGAAAATAAAACAAGGAAAACTGGGAAAGTGAAGCTTCAGCACGATAGGCGGGGGTCATCGGACCTGTAACGGCCGTCTTGGGCCAAGGACCCGCGCGGGAGTAAGAACCCGGAACACTGAGGACCTGACGCACTTGACGCACCAAGCACCGAGGCACCTACTAATACAAGCAAGACACAACTCGGCGTAAGTACAATATTGTAATAGCGAATCTAATTATTTAAAGCAACTAATTTAGCAGAGAATCTCTCATTTAGAAACATATTCAAAGTTTATAGTGCACGAAGATTTTGTGACCGAACAGGAGAGAACATTTATAACAGATAGTATTAGAAAAAAATAAACGTTGAATGAAAAATAGAACAAATTGAATAATGGAAAAATTCAACATAAAGTTGCAAAAAGAGCATGCTAATCAATACCGGCTTAGTTAAAGGCAATTGGTAAAGGAGAGTACCATCAGGTGACTCGTTAAGAAAGCGAAGAGCTCACATTAAAGACGATTGGTATGACCAACGACGTTTGTTTTGCATGTGGAATATGGAATAAACTGTCATAGACACGCGAGAAAATGTTAAGAGGCTGTGAGAATCCCATGGACAACTACATGTATGCATGTTCAGGAAAGATTACACACTCGGAAGGTTTCGTCTTCAACGCGAAAATTATTCGAAACGCCTCTCGTAAAGATAATATAGACATTGGCGATTCTGAAACTCTCCGTGCTTCGCGTAGTGTAGGGGGGTTGTAAGTGCCGTTGAACGACCGAGAAGAGATTCAAACGAAATAATGACGCTCAACTTGAATTGCGTAACACGATTCCGGTGCTCCGGTGCAGTATCTCGAGGAGCGAGATCGATAACGAAAATAACATCGTAAGTCATCCTTAGATTAGGCTGGCGACTAGACTAGGAATGTCCGTGGGATGAGCAACAGAAGCTCGCAAAGCCGATGGCGATGACACAATAGATCAAGGTCGGCCATCCGCGGTCCGGCCGAGGTGGGGCATCGACCCGAACCGTACAGAGAACACGGTCCATTGCGAATAGCACCGGTACAATACGACAGTAGCTGTACTTGCTACACAGTGGCGCACTTACTACACAAGCCCAAAAGCCGGGTTTGCCCTTCCAAATGTTCAATATTAAATTCGCACCAAACTGTTATTCTAAATTGGTTAGTCGTTCGTACTGATAATGTGCAAATAAAAAAATGCATGGGAATGTATGGAGATACATTCTCGTACTACATATTGTCAAGCGCTTTTGATAAACAATGAACATTTGTTTGACTAAAAATCGTATGCTAGTAAAAATCATACCATACGCCAGACCGAGATTATTCGCTGTCGACCGGGCTTAACAGATATTTTTCGCACTTATTGGAGATCATATGTCGTATATTTATTTATATACGCATTACGTTTGTATCTTCACGCTCAACTATGGTTTTAAAACCCTACTTTCATAGTGACGTTCGTCAACACTGCAAAGTGATGTGAATTTCATTTCGTTGACGTCATGTTTGTCAAGTGAACGTTTGAAATTAAATTTATTTACGTAATTTCAATTAGTTTTAAGTTTAAATTGTAAAAACAATGGTCGACATAGTCCCTTGTGACGGTGTTAAATGTGTACAGATTTAATCCACGAGAATATAGCGGCACGCAACTTAAAATTCTACGAAGCAACAGCATAACTTCATTGTGATATGTTGAGCTCGAAATAGCCAACGATAAATGCACGCGTGTGATATATGATACTGAAGAATGAAGATTCATCGAGATATATTCAAGTATTCGATTCTATCGGTTAGGAAAACCATACAACACTTCTTAAATTCTTCAACAATCGTCATGCACACATATGCATACATATGACGAGATGCATGAGTGCGCAGGAACAAGAAATGTATGTCAGAACAAAGATAAGTGGCGTTCCATCCTCTCTGTCTACGCCTATCGCGAAATGGTTTGATATTATATGTATATCATGCATAAAAAATCGAGTTCGCTCAGTTTGAAGGCCCTAGGGACGCTACTGTTACTATACTGTAGCTGTAGCTTCTTCTCTCCATTCAGGAGTACTCCGGTAAAATGGTCGTAAAATTACATAATGCTATTATGCAACGAATACAAAACGAGTACAATAGAATATTAATACAGTTGGGAGCTCTTGAGTACGTTGACAACACTCGATGTGAACAAAAACACTCTTCCGTAGCAACATTATGATTTTTTTACTAAAACTATACCAGAATAGTCTTTGCATATAATGGAAACAAAACTAAGTAAAGAATTCAAATTAAAACACGTGAAAAGTATTTGAGACTACATTTTAATAACTATGACATCTAGAAAAACTGTGAATCGAGCTTAAGAAATGCTTGAAGGTAACAAAATTACGTAGCGCTACGGTGGTATTATTTAGTGTACACTGCGCTTAGAACAGCACAGAAATGCAAAGGAGTCGACTACAATATTTTCAGACATCTGAACACACTCGTACTAAAGTGTAATGAGAAGAAAAATATTAAGGATTATATTTGGTAAATTCCAACCAAGTCTCTATCCCAGAAGTTACTTTAAAATTACGGAATAATTTAATAAACTTCAAAAATGTATTAATGTCATGGTTACTAAGTGATTATATTGAACCACCTGGCTCAAATGGAGATCGCTAACGGGTATTTTATGCAGTCCTAAGATATATTTGAAAATAAAGGGCAAGGTCTGTAAGACCCGCATTGATCTATGCTACAGAATGCAGTCAGTCAAAAAGACACTTATCCAAAACCTGCATGCTGAGATGAGTAGATAGTGGATTATGCGAATGGACAAAATGCGCAGCACTTGGGGTGATTTTAAAGTAATTCCAATACCGTTAAATAAAAAGACACCGGATAGTAATGGTACAGTCATTCAATGAGAAAAGAAAATCGTTCGCTCAAAAGCAATATAATGGGCGAACATCGGAAAAGACTCGGAAGAAGATGACATTGATCAGAAGATGGACCCGGGATAAACAGCTATGGCACCTATGAACTCGGAAAGCTGACCCCAAGTAGATGAGAAAAGTCAAAGAAAAAGAAGAAGAACGTATTAAATTATCTACCGGTCGACGTAAATTTACATTTTTATTTCGGTTCTATATCAAAAGCAGCATGAGGCACTGTTGAAATAATATGAAATGTAATCATACGAAAATCCTGTATCAGTTGTGATTTGAAATGCTTAAAGTGTATGCGCGAGTCACGCAGCGGGTCATTGAGCCCAGTAATGACTGAAACGCAGATAGCCATGGAGTATTCTCCTCATGAGTCGATGTACAGAATGTACACAAGACGTATAGACTCGTATCTCAGTCACAGAGCTCGCCAGAACCAATATTTGCGGAGCCCTGTTCAAATGACTCGCGAGTCCCGAGGAAGACCGTGTTTGAACTGTTTAAAACGCAAAGGAGAATGCCACACACATTGTTCTGCCATCAAATGGTGTTTATCTTAAATCTAAACCCAACACAAAAAATGCAGAAAGACGGACGTGAAAAATTAGACTACAACGTAATAAAACAATGGGCCAATAGAGATAAAGATCGGGAATTCATCTATCAAGCGGAGAAATAAGGGAGAGATCCTTCACAGCCCTACAGGAATTGTGAAAAGACCAAAGAAACGAGAACAATACACCGATAAAGTTAAGGAATGTCACTTTAACGTCTGAAGGAAACAAACATTTGTC
>JAPMAF010001764.1:0-10484 GCA_026537445.1 Silvatares holzenthali | reverse complement strand
CATTGTAAAGCGCTCTTGGGGTGATTTGTAATCACGAAACAGCGCTATATAAATCATCCAATAAATAAATAAATGTTACAGACCCAGACGTGGTGGATGGTGGTGTCATGGTGTCTCATGTATAGTATAAAATAAAAAAAAATATGATAAAATGTCTGCGCTCACCTGCTTGTGAGTGGGATGCGCTAGCTGCGCTTGCATCGGTGGCATCTGCTTCATCTGTCCGGGCGGCATCCCCTTGGAAGCCAGACTCTGCTGCAACCTAGGAGACAATGGTCCTGAGACCACCTTTCCCCCGCCTAGACTGGTTTTAAGCATCATAACCTGTTGTTGCTGTTGGGGTAATGCACCCACTTGAACTGGGCCACTCTTTGCTGTTGCCAGAGACTGTTTCGATATGGTCATCGGAATGTGACCAGCTGTCGCGTGGATATTGGGAGACTTAGGTATGTATCCTATGTTCAATGTAGTACTCGGGTTGACCATTGATGTTACATTCAACTGACTGTTGGACACAATTGGTGACATTGTGGAAGTAATAGTCTTTGTGACAGTCTGCGTGACAGCAGTTGGAGTTTGATGGAAAGTAGTCGCAGGAGCAGACTGATGGCTGACGCGTGCAGGCGTGGGTGCGGGTGCTTGTGCAGGAACGAGCGTAGGTTGAATGTTGGACGCGGGAATGACAGATATAGTGTTCTGAATGGTTGAAACTGCAGATGTGATGCAAGTGGGCTGCTTTGAAATCGCATTGCTCAATTTCACATCAGAACTTTCAACCCTGTAACAAAAAAATAATTTTAAATTAATATTTATTGCGAAAATAACAAATATCAACGATTACATGTAAAATGATTGATGACGTACTTGTTGATATTGGAAGATACTGGAATTACAGCTGCAGGACTTATATTTGATCCTGGTATTGGCATAAGTGTTCCATCAACGCCTCTCTTCATGTAAATCATTTCTCCTGTTGCATGATCCAGCATGAGCTCCTCCACTCCTTCGCCTGTTTTAACAGGTATCTCGTTAGGTCGTACATTTAAAGATGGTATTTCTGTTGATACTTCAGCTATTGGAGGCTTATCTTTGTCAACATCTTCTTTGTTGATCTGAGGCAACACGAGGCTTACACTAGAATCCAAATCATTTTGGAGCAAACTTTTGTCAACCAAAATATCTGATTTTTCGACTGCATCCGATGACGATTTATCAAATAGTTGACTGGCTGTCATTTTCGCACTGATTTCATTTAGCATTTTTTTAGGTGGCTTAATTATGGTGCTTAACGTTGGAACTGTAATGATAACATCAGGCAGCTCAGGATGCTCTATTTTCACGCTACTATCAGAAGCATTTGGAGGTTTGTTATCTATGTCTGTAATTTCAAGAGGATCTTTCTTAATACTACGTTCATCACTGCTATCTACTGATGTTTCAGATCCTCTTCGGTCTTTAGGTTTCTTCGGAGCTCTCGGAGACTTACGCACATCAGTTTTATCCGAACCTTGGGACTTTGTAAGATTTTGTCTTGTCGATCTCCGCACAGGACCAGAATCTTTAGTGTTAGAAATGACTTTACCCTGCATGGATGAATTTTTAACAACATCCTCAATAATATCATCCACAGAATTTCTAGTCACATCTTTCTCTAAAAGCCTTCTTGATTTACGTGTATTGGCCATTGGAGACAGGAAATCATCTTTTTCTTCTTTAGTTAAAGGCTGTCCGGGAGATGTAGATGTCTTATGAAGCAATGTAATAATTTCTTTTTGCGGGATAGAAGGAGCTGCCACAATTGGAGTAGACACTGGAGTTATATTGCCAGACATGGGACTTTTGATAGTCATTATTAATCGAGGTCTAGACTCATTTTTATTTTGTTGCGGTGTCTCATTTGTTTCATCACCGGAATCTTCATGGAAATCATACACATCTCCAGGCAAATGTACACCCGGTGTTGTAACAGATCTCGATTTCTTATCCACTTTAGCCTTAGCACGTCCCCTTCTTGGAGAAGCGGAAGATCCACCCCTGGCAGGTTTATTACCTTGCCTAGTCTGTACCCTTTCGGATAATCCTTCGGACAGTTTACGCCCTCTGCTTCTACCACCTCTCTTAGCATTCACCTTTGGACTGATTTTACCCATCTGTTGATTATTAAATTCGCATAATTTAATATTTATATCGACTGTATTATCGAGTATATTTTCCTTTGTGTCCTTGTCGTTAATTTTGAATTCGTTCCTTTCAGGCCAATCTAATGTATTATCAGAATCATCGGACAACTTCTTTATAACAGAATCTATGTTTACTTCTTTAGTCAACCAATTGTCACTATCCTCCTTAGACTCGGAACGATCTTTGTGATTAACCTCAACAACCACCTCCTTTTCGACTTTTGGTAATACTGGTATTTGCGTTTCAATCTCCTTTATGCCAGCTTTAGACTCTACACAACCACTACTTTCAGATTCCAAATGTAAATTCACTGGTGGTGGTAATTTACTTTGTGGTTTTTCAATTTTCGTCTCACAGTCGCTTTGTTTGAGAAGTTCTTCAAAATCAGTATCACATTTTGATTTATCAACTGGAGATGTAACAAATGTTTTAGAAATGACTGATGATTTTTCAGCACTTATTATTGGTGCCACATTTTCAATATGACTTTCAGAAGTAGAAGTATTATATCCAGTAGTAGTTATAAGCTGAAGAGCAGGCGGATTATCCGGTTTAGTAATTGGATTCGCAACAGTATGAAGCTGTAGAGTTGAAGCTGTTGTAAAAGCAACATGTGTAAAATCAGTAGATTCAGTTGTTGTTGCCGTTGCTGATTTGTTAACAAGGGGTGGAGAGAAGCTCAGTGCAACTGGTAGATCTTTCTTGATATCAGGTTTAACCATTACATCGATGTCTACTGGATTTATTGTTCTTTGCAGATTATTGGGAGGAACCACATTTGTACCTTGATGAACAGGTTTGTTGACTTGAACAACCTCCGGTATTGATTTTGAAGGATTATTGATATTTATTGCTGGAGCAGCTGTTGTAACCGTATTTGACTGTGTGATTGTAATAGGGTGAGTTTGTTGCACTAGTGACACCTTAGGTTGATCTGGACCATTCAAATGATTTGATGCACTGGCAGTAGCTGTAGATTGACTGATAACTGTTTTATTGAGCACATTGGTTCCCACAAGTATCGGAATTTGGGAACTGAAATTACCAGATGCCGAAATCAATCTATTTTGAGCCATAATAGTCGAATTCTGAGATGGCATGATTCCGGATGTTGAAAATAGAATCTTAGAAGTCACTACATCCTGATTGACCCTCACATCATTTTTACGGGTCTCTACAGTTGGTATTAATTTTGGAGGATGTATTATTGTGGAATTTCCACTCCCACTCGTAATAGCCGTTTTAGGTTGCTGCACGCTCATGTTGTTTGAGTGGAGTGGTTTAGATATTGGTGCTAAAACAGGCGTTATTGGCAATCTGTTCAGTTGCATGTTGGCATTTGGATTCTGAATCACTATTGTATTAGTATGGCCAGGAGAAATCATTGCACGGTTTTGGTTATTCATTGATAAATGTGATGTTTGTATAGGACTCAATGGAGGCTGTTGCATTCTGACAACAGTTATTTGATTCGGTGATCTCTGCTGTATTCCAGAAGGAGAATGTAAACCAGATGAAGAATTTATAACAGTAGAGCCTGTGGTCAGAATAGCCATATTCGACATTTTCTGAGGCATTTCACCATGTTGAGATTTAGGCGAATGCAATCTAATATCACCAGCCATCCTCGGTGATATCTGTATTCCAGATTGCCTCTGATATACCACATGTTGTTCAGGTATTTTAATAGTAGGAGGCTGAGTATTGAATGGGCCAACAGGCCTTTGCAAAGAATTGATCACTTGGTAAGATGTTGGTAGTTTTGTTGGTATTATTGCTCTGCATTGATTCAATTGTTGAGGTATAGATTTCAAATGTAAGATTGTTGGAATATGAACTGGTTTATCATCCCTGACAACAGGAATAGTACTGATTAAAACTGGTTGTTCGTTTATCTTATGTCCTGTTCTAGTCCATGTTTTTGATATAACTGTCGGAGTTGAGCTCGGAATTTGTTGTATTGTTTCAATCAATTTAGATGGCAAAACACTTTCTTCAGCACTGATCTTTGAAACGTCGTCAGGATTTACAGTTGTCTTTTCAAAAGAAGTTTGTTTTGGAAGAGTTTCTGTAACGAGTATATCCTTGGGTTCTGATGAAATAGGTAAATTAGGCACTGTAGCTGAGGACGGCAATTTGTATGATGGAGCAAACGATGTCACTGCAACTGCACTTTGAGCTAAATTAGCCTCTTCAGGGGTCTTGGGACCCGGTTCTAATCTAGAATCTTCACCATCATCAGTATCTGTGTCAATCTGTAAACCGTTTTCGGATTGAGGGGTATCTGGTTTGATATCTAGCTCGCTAGCATTCAGACTTTGAACAGCCTGTCGCATTTCTTCAGCTTCTTCATCCGGAATATTCCCAGTTGTCTCTGGAGAAATTGTCGGCGCTGGTGCAGATGGACTTTGAGTGTTTTCACTATAACAATCGCTAAAAGCATCGCTTCTTCCCCCGAAGCTCTCGCCGAGTAACGCAGCAACAGCATCCTCTGTTTCCTCCTGAGAAATTATGGCTCTGGGTTTTTCATCTATTTTGTCTTCGGGTTTTTGACTGGTGCAATCTATTGACGATTGAGCTTCGATAATACTGTCTTTCCTATCCATAATAGAGCTTTCAAAATCAGATATGCTCTTCACAGCATTTTCACTGATAGTTTCATCTATTTCTCCACCGAAACATGGAATAAACTTTTCAGATAAACGCCTAATTTCTCCAGGTTTGGCAGATGATTTGGAAGTTGGTGATATAACATCTTTGGATATAGCTGATGCCGCATTTGAAGGTGGAGGACTGTCGATTAACCTAGGGAGGCTTGGTGAAGGTAATGCAGGCTTGCAATCAGATTTCTGTTGTATTTCTAATGGTTTTTCAATTTCTGCATTAATTATTAACTCGTGTCTGAATGTTTCCGGAGGAGTTACGGTTTCCTTTTCAGATATAAACTCATTTTTCTCATAATGATGATAGTGATGATGATCTTTACGATTTTGTCGATCTTCTTTGTTTTTCTTTTTCTTCTTCTTTTTCTCCTTCATCTCCTTCTTGGTGTGATCTGCGATTCGAAGAGCTGCAGACATGAGAGATGATTCTCTGCTGTCATCACCATCAGTAAACCTGAACACATCACTCTCCATTGTATTGTTCATAGATGCGGACAAATCGACTTTGTCAAGAGGCCTTCTTATAACAGGAACAGTGTCAGCAAAAAGATTAGCCTCTATAGCTTTGCTCGCAGCGTCAATATCTAAACTGTTCTCATCGTCCTTCATGAAACACTTTCGTTCTTTTCTCTTCTTTTCTTTTCTTCGTTTAATTTCATCTTTAAATTTATCCTTATTTGTAACTTCAGTAATGATTTTGGATTCAATATTGCAAACAGTATCTGAATCTGATGGAAATGCTTTAGAGGAGAATAATTCATTAGTCTTATCTCGTGAACTCGATGTATCCAAAGTGAGTGGAATTTCCTTATTGCAAACATCAGATTCGTCAGAGAGTGGTCCAAATATGTCTTGCATTTTCTCCTCTCGCTTTATATTGTTCACATCAGATCTTTGCTCTGTTCGATCTAGCAACTTCTTAGGCTTCTTTAATTTATCTTTATCATTTAATAATTCAGATGTGTCACTCTTTACTTTGTCTCTTTTCTTTTCTTTTTTGTTTGCATGCTTGCGCTTATCAATATTATCTTTATTTTTAGAATTGCATATAATATTAATAATTTGCATTTTCTCATGAAAATCACTTTTAGCTTCATCATCATCTGAAGGGTAGGATTTTTGCCGTTTTTGTTTTTTCTTGTGTTTTTTTCGTAAATCTGAATAACTAGATTTGTGTATGGAATCAATACCTTCCCCTTCTGAGGATATATCACAATGAGTTGGTTTAATTTCATCATACTTTAGAGGTTTTAAATCTTCATATTTCATAGGTTTTATTATGTCACAATATTTATTCTGCTTCATGTCATCATATTTATCTGGTTTAATATCTTCATACTTTGGAGTCACTGCATCATAGGTATTTTCCATTTTGAAAATTGGTTCATTTTTAATATCAGAAAGTATTGGTTTATTATCGAGAATTGATTTCCGTTCATCGACAAGGTAAGGAATATTTTTTTCTAATGTTTTCACATCATATATGTTGTCATCAGGTTCTTCTTTAATTTCGATAGCCTTTTCTTTTTTCATTGCTTTAATTTGTTTTTTAATGCTATCATGATTTCTAATTGATTCCAGGGAACATTTATATGCTTCATCATCTGAAGTGTCGGACATTATTCTAGAATGGGAATTTTTCCGAGGAATCGTTTTACTACGTGTATCATCAGTACTTTCTCCATCACAAATTTCCAACGCTTTCCTCTGATTGAACTTGAACCTTTCAAGATCATTTTCTGAATCTGTGGTGATCTGATCTCTGTGACGGCGTCTGAATTCATCCTCTGAAGAGCTCGCTATCATTGATTTAGATGTAGACTTCTTTTGCTCTCGATCTGAATCGCTATCTTCATCCCAACTGTTAGAACGTTTCTTCTCTTCGCGTTTCGCCCGACTTTGTTTTAGTTGACTGAACTTTGCTTTAATTTTTTCTTGTCTTTTTTCTTCCTCTTGTTTTTGCATATTTTTACATGACCGTGCCTTCACTTTATCATACATTGAAATATATGTAGGGCCATCATCCACAACATCAAAGATGGAATGTTTCTTTGGTTCATCAGAGTCGGATGTATCAGTACTGTTAGTGAGTTTTCTTGTTTTTTTACGAATAGGATCAGATTTGATTGAAGGACAATCTTCACGACTTTTTCTTTCATTTGATATTCTTTTATCCTTCATATCTTTTTTACGGTCTTCATTCTTCAGTTTCTTTCCATCATGCTGCATCGCATTTTGCAATTGTTGAATTTGTTGTAATTGCTGAAGTCTCTTTTTCTCTTTCATTTCTAACTTCAGTGCTTTTTGTTTCTCATCCTCTTCGCTAGATCGTAATTCTAGATGTTCTAAAAATGCTCGGTGCAAAGACAAATCACTTTCTCTGTCATCTTCAGATATAATCGGTTCAATATGCCGTACATCCTCTTCAGAATCTTTCGGGCTCTTTTTATTTTTATGTTTGTAGTGCTGCAGCTTACCATTGTCATCTTCATATTGCATCTCCTTTGAATCTTCAAGTTTAATTTTAATGTCTACAACAACTGGAACTTTCATTTCTTTATCGATCACATCATTGTATTTAGCTTCTTTGGATTCCTTTTCTATTTCCCGAATATCTTTAAGCCTCGGTCTTTCATCTAAATCTTTAATAATTTTTCGGTCATCTCTTATTTTGTCCTCTAATTGTTTTGATATGTTATTTTTAACAGACTTTGTATGCTTATTTTTATCTATATGTCTATTGGATTCTTTGGAATCCCTTCTCTCTGGTATTTTCCTACTATCGTGATTCAGTTTAGGTCTTTTTATCTCATCCTGAGTGGAATCAGTACTATCCTGTGAACTGATTCTACGTTTTAGACCAACATTTGCGGGAAGACTACAGCTTGAATTTAATCTTTCTTTGCGTTTAGACTCAGGTCCCCGGACTTCGCTATGAGAATCCAATGAATAATGCCTTTGCTTGTCATCAGAGAGAAATCTTTTATCTTTAAGACTTTCGGAAGCATGAGACTTGTAAATTTCGGTCCCTGTATTTTTAACACGTTTATCAATTGTAGTATTCTTGGTGGAATCAGTTCTTGAATCGACTTCCTCCTTAACATTTTTGGGTGAAAATTCTTTATCATGGTGGCGACTTCTGTGATTATCATGTGAATGTTTGCTGGCTTTGATAGACGTATGGCGAGATTCTTCTTTGATTTCGAGAGACTCATGATCTTTAGATCTGCTAGAGTCGTGAGAATGACGTGAAGTAGTTGAATCACTTGAATCCTTCCTAACCATTTCTCTGATTGCTTCATCTCTGGAAGACTTTCGACTGATGTCCTTAATTTTGCCATTATCATGGCTTCGAGACGAGTCTTTTTTGTTTTCAGAATGGCTTTCTTTCTTATGAATGTCTCGATGACGGTGACGATTACCATCAGACTTCTCAGTTTGTTCATCCTTATCTCTTTTCTTCTCTTTGCTTGAGAAGCTAGATTCAATAAAGTCATTGTGTTCTCTATCCAAGTGTTTATCTTTTCTAGATTCCTTTTCGACTCTATCTTTCCTACGATCATGTTTCTCAGACTTCACATCATGTGCATCGGCTCGTTCAGTTTTATCCTTTTCGTTGCGTTCCTTATCTACCATGTCTTTTTCTTTTCGATCTTTGTCAATTTTGTCCAAACGTTCTTTTTCTACTTTCTCCTTTTCTTTCACCTTATCTAATTTTTCTCTTCTATCAATTTCAATTTTTTCCAAACGTTCCTTTTCCATTTTATCCCTCTCTCTTCTCTCTTTTTCTAATCGTTCCTTTTCATGTTTCTCCCGTTGTGATTTCTCATATTCCATTTTTTCTCTATCCAATCTTTCTCTTTCCAATCTTTCTTTTTCTTGCCTCTCTTTATCTGCTCTTTCTTTTTCTAATCTCTCCCTTTCGAGACGTTCTCGTTCCTGCCTTTCCTTTTCTATTTTCTCTTTTTCTAACTTCTCCTTCTCTAATCTTTCTTTTTCTAATTTTTCCTTCTCTACTCTTTCTTTTTCTGCTTTCATCTTTTCTAATCTTTCTTTTTCAAGTCTCTCTTTTTCTTGTCTTTCTTTTTCCCTTTTATCTTTGTCCAATTTTTCTTTTTCAATGCGTTCTTTATGTAGCCTTTCCCTATCTTTTTCCAAACGCTCTTTCTCAATTCTATCTCTTTCTCGTTTTTCTGAAGAATCTTTTTCTAATCTGTCCTTCTCTGAACGATCTTTTCGTCTCTTGTCAAGCTCAGATTTATCTTCCTTTTCAATCTTCTTATCAGCTCCCTCAAATTCTACTTTTTCAATTACAGAATGCAATCTGTCTGAAGAAGATATTTTGTTGAATACATCTTGCACAGGAACCTCCTTTGATTCTTCTTTTCTAGAGTCATTTTTCCTATGTTCTTTTTCTATACTCCCTCTTTCTTTTTCATCTTTGGATGGTCGTCTTCTCTCACTGGTGTCTAATGATTTATCTTGACTATTGCGTTTCGATCTAGAATCAGATTTTAATGATTCACTCACACTACGCCTTTCAATATTTGAACCTAATGAAGATGATTTATCGTGATATTTGATTTCACTATGTTTTAACTCCGGGACACACTTTTCAGACACTAATTTATTTTTAAAGCTTTGGTCTCTACTTTCATCGACAGGTTTATCCAGTACACTATCAACAGTACTAGCATGTCGAAGTTCTGCGCTATCGATCTTTCTTCTATCTAAATTATCACTATTTACAAGACTATACTTAGTTTTGTCATCACTTTTTAATGTCGTTTCTCCATCACCACTATTCACTACACTGACATCTTTGCCGGTGGGAGATTTCACTTCAGTACATTTATTTAGTTTAGTTTCAATCTTGGAACTCGCATTTCTCGATGAAACAGTCTTCTGTATGGAACTAGAACTGGAGTTGGTACCCGGCGACACGGTGTCCACGAAACAGTTAACACTCACTGACACACGATCGTTACAGCTAGACGATATACTACTATTGTTCCGAGGAATGTTAACACAGTCCACATTAGCGACCCGTTTGGCGTCAGGGTCGGCCGGCTCACTGGGCGCCGGGGGCGGAGGCGCCGGAGGAGGTGGCGGAGCTCCGTCGGGCAGCGGACCGCTGGGCGGGTGCGACGGGAAGGGGTACTGCAGCCCCTTGGCCGGAGGCGGCGTGCCCTGCACGGGCGTCTTGGTGCACACCGAGGGGGACCCGGCGAACGGAGATCGCCCCGCCGACTGGGGAGAGTTTAGCGGGGAAGGGCTCACGCGGGCACTCGACGGGCTGGGGAAAGCGCACATAGGCCGCGGTGGTATTTCGTACTTATCGCCGATGTTTTCTAGCCTTTTGGTGTCCTCATCGAAGACTGACCGTTTGGCCAGAACCGATCTCATCACATCGGAAGGCTGCACCTCATTGATGTCCAAGTCCAGCAGTCGAGGTCGGAACCTCGAACGCTCCGTACTTTCGGTGACCGAAGGCAGCCGGGACGACCCGGACCACTTCTCGTAGCGCTCGTCCAAACTGCGAATGCGCTCATCCAGAGACGGCTCCGCCGGGGACGGCGACGAGCCGGCCGAGGAGGCGGGAGAGGGCGGCGGGCGGGCCGGCGGGGGAGCGGGTGGGGA
>JAPMAF010001763.1:0-10484 GCA_026537445.1 Silvatares holzenthali | reverse complement strand
CTTAAAGAAGGTAATGTGAGGAGCTTTACTAACCGACGCGCGTTTATGACGAGATGTATGAATGCAGAGGAAGCTAGAGATGTGTGTCAGGATAAAACGCTAGGGAAGAATAATTATATTCGAAGCAAAAAACATATGTTTATATGACACTTAAAGGCAGTATTAAATTCTGGATAAATGGAAAATAATCATAGGTAAAAATGAAACTCTGTCGGCAACCAGTGCCATCCATAGTAGCCCAAAATCCAGGATTGCTCTGAGATATATTCAATGTTATAATAATATCATTGATTTATATTATAACTTAATAAACCCTGCACAGGCTTACGATGTTTCTATGGAAGGCACGCCACTGCTCTTCTCTTAAACTACTCACTACTCTTAAACGCGTAACCCGGAAAAAATAAAAATTTCTACCGATTAGCGGTAACGATAGGTGTAAAGAGGAGACCAAATGAAAGAATGTATGTGATGTTCCCACAATGTAATTGTTGGTCAAATAAAGCTCGAAGAGAATGGAGAAATCGCGTAGCAAAAATCGGGTTTGCATTGGAAAATCGCGTGCATTACAAAACCGCATAAAATCCAATAATCAACCGTATGGCGTTTCGTTGTTTTAAATTATTTATATGGCTTTATACGATCGATTACAGCCGTTTGTTCGCTGAATTCAACACGGTTATCTGTGTAAATGTTTCGTTAACCGATAGAGAATAACAATATCCCGATTTAAAACAAGTAAAGCTACTGCCAAAAGTCAAAGAGTCGAAAGTGCTGATTGAATTCATGTATTATTTATTTAACAGTACTATTTAGTACCAAAGAAAACAATAATTATATTTTAACGTTAGCATAAAAATAACGATAAGAAACCTAAATAATATATAAAACAATGATAATCAGAAAAATAATATACGAAATAACGCTAAAAACCAATACATAAATAATGACAATGAATGTTGAATTTATAGTAAACTTATTATATTACAATACAATACACCCATTCGCTCTACGTGACCAAACCATCTCAATACATTTTCCTTCGTTTTAATAATCACAAGAAATGATTAAAAATAATGCCTAAATAATATAAAAAAAAATAAAATTTAAAAACCAATTGATGGACATTTTAATATTTAATACAATAAATTTAGTATATTTAGTAGTGTAGTCCAAAGTAGTTGGTGGATGTCAATGTCACTGGGTAATTCATTAAGTAGCCGAAGGGCCCTATTCAAAAGTCAGACTCAATTTACACGGTCCTTTTGGAAAATTTCCGTGTAAACCGAGGGTTAGGTGTGTTTGCATTAATGCCATAGGCGTACACCGAAACCTGATTGATTCGTTTAATAAAACAGGTTGCTAATCAAAGCAACGGATTGTTAAATGCTCTGTTGATCGGTCAAATGTCATTGGTGACTTTTTAGGCACCACAAGCACGTAGTAAAAATCGTGAAACACGCTCAGACAAAGCGGGAGCTCGATAAAACATAACATTACTTCCAGAGTGCGTGATGTCCATGTCATCTGGCCTAATGCTGGCGCACGACGTGTGTTTTAACAATACACCATCGCACAAGAACAGAATGGATGCGCGAATCAAGAGACAATTGAAGACGTTAGTGTAACCAGAGATATTTAGGACAATTCTGCAAAAACTACACCAAAAAATCTTAGACATATTTAACAGACAGAGTATTAGTAATCTCCCAAACAAAAATCAAATGGACATACTCAGATTCAGTATATCAGACGAACTCGGGTTTCGAAGTGCAATCGAGGATAGAGTGAAACACGCTTCTAGGAAGTTGGGTGTACTATACAGAGCTCGGAAGGTTTTTAATGTTCATCAGCTCTTCACGCATTATAAATCCAAAGTGCGTTTGACAGTTTGAATTCGGAAGTCATCTCTGGTGAGGGATGGGTCATCTCTTCACCTGACTCGTGTCAACTACTTATCCTTTGAATAACATTCTCTGCATGGCACCCTCGGATGTGATGGATTAACCCCAGCGGAACTCCTATGTAGAAACTCGCTTAAAAAACCGTTTATGAAATTAGTGAAACTTAACTCTGTATTAAACTGTTAAAATAGCGTGTATTAAAAATGATGAATATTTTTTTTCTTAAACCTATATTATACAAAACCACTGTGTCAAATAGTTAAAGGAAATTAAATTACATAGAAGAATTAAAAAAAAAACTCTTTCATTGGTACTTTTGCGATTTTCCATTGTTAACAAATTATTTATATATTTTTTCAAAACTACGTACAAATAAAAAAAAAAAATTTCTGGTGTAATTTTGTGGTAATCCATTTTTACAAATTAATATAAATATGTATTTTTTGTAGATATACCACTTATATAAGTGGTATATAGACAAAAAATAAACATATTAATATTAATTTGTAAGAATTTTTATGTTTCCGGAGAGCGTTGACTATACTCAAAATGAAATTCTCGAGAATGGTCATCGAATAACCGAAACACATACAATATTAGTAAATATATGTGGATTTGATAAAATAAAACTTAAAAGTATTTTATGTTGAATATTACATAAAAATAACAATATATGAAGAATGCCCGTTTCGTGGAAAACAATGGAACATATCGTAGAAATTTTAATTTAATATCATTAGAGGTATTTTAAATAGTCCTTATCAGTCTACATGCTTTAAAATATCGATGAATATATTGTATAATAAGTAATGCGGGTTACTAGATAACAAAAATAACGCGAGTCCGGACGCAGTATGGATGTGCGAACTTAAAGATCTAACATATATTAACAATTAGGTAATGGAAGCCGACAACAGTTAGGGGCATGTAATAAATATATAAAAAAATCAACCAAAAAGACATATTCCAGTAACCAGATTAAAAAATATTGTTTTGGAGATAATAATCGGTAGAATAAATGTCTTAAGACAGTCTTAAACAATTTCAAAGGGAGTCGAGTAGAGCGATTAACTTTCGAACCATTCAAAACAGTTGATATCACACCATTTTGAATTCCACCCATCAATAACAATAATATTGAGGAAATAATAATGAAGAAAGGCTGGCAAGCTCTCACGCGCCGCAAACCAACTTTCGTCGGTTCATTCATTATGGGCTATCCATAGATGGAGATAATTTCTCAGCCGAGCGATTTAGTTAGTCGGATCACGTCTCGGTGAATAAATTAACCCAGGCAATGAACCTGCGACTGGGATTGTTGCGTGAAGCGTTGACATTGCGCTCGCCAATTTCTAGCGAGGAAGCCGAAGAATGCGAAGAAATTGAGCGCCGTATGAAAAAGTCTATCAGGCTCATTGACCGTCGGTATGGTGAGAAGAATGACAAAAAATAACGAAGCGCTCCGATAACAGGAAAGTATTATCGGGGCGCTTCGGGATACATTTATCGAGCAATATTCAATCTTAGTTTACAAAGACTACAAAAATTATTACAAAATACACACACATATATGTATTAGATTGAGCGCATACAAAGCAATCTCTTACTTAGACAATCGCACCAGACAAGATTTAACACGCTGACGATATAATTAAACTTCTTTTCATAATCTTTGATGCTTAAATTCCTGTGTATTTTTAATGTTGTGTTAAAACAAATTTTGACAGTCGATTTAACTTATTACTGAAACTTGATTCACATTTTAATGGGTACGTGTAATTGTGACAATATTTTTGGAGGAAGACTATGAAATATACATTTATGAAGAGTGAATGGCAATGTACCAACAACGCCAATTGGTATAACGCTGAAAACGGTTCGAAACCGTAGATCTGAGCATACCGTGACAGAAAATTAGAACCAGATTCTACGTTCTTCTATACACAGCAACATTCTAAATATCAGAGTAGGTTTAAAGTTCAAGATCCTGCCCAGTCACTGTGTGGATCAAATTTTAATCTTCAGATTTTAACCACATTTCCATCGTCTTCTTAGACGAAAAAAGACCATCAATAATTTCAATTGATCACGCAAACCGACAAAAATGTCGTCAGGATGTCTGAAATTAGAAAAGATCGCGTAGGAGCAAAACGTAAAATTGTAAAAACAAGAAATATTTCACGAACGATAATAAATACTCAAAGAGAATCTGTGTATAACAAGACACGTTGCGTTACTTAAACACGACGATGTTTAACAAATATGTTTGATATTTCAAGTGCGAGAATTTCTCTTTTACTCCTCGAATCGTAAATTGTGTGTCTATAATTAAAAATTCGCTCCGGCGAGGCGTACGCGATGAGTTTCCAACGCGTGCTCTGACGCCGCCTCGAGAACGATTTACGAAACAAAAAGCCGCTGATTGTTGTTTAATTATTACAGATCGAGAGGATTAACGACCTGACACTATTGTCGGGAGAATCGAGACCGAGATTGGCGTGATAAATCTCGGAAATTGATTTCGAAAGCGATAACAAAACTACTAAAATTAATGAACGCGAAATAAATCATGAAATACTGGTACAATTAAACTGTCCGAACAATCACCGCGGTGAAATTAAAGCCACTCTCACTGATAGAAATTGCCAGATTTTTCTCATATTTTTAGAAATATTTACCTTCTCCTCATTAGAATAATTCGTATATCAAAGGTTGACAGTAACAAACGCCCTCTTAATTGCGAAGATCAGAATAGTTGCATTGTAATACAGTAATAGAAAATACACAAAATAAACTATAACCTAGATGATAACGTTTTTTGTCAGGATTGGAAGCTAGCAAAAATCATAAGCCCCTATATTAGATTTCTATTTCTTAACCACTAGATATTAATTTAATTAATCCGACATGTTTCCACCATATGCTGGCCATGTCGGATTAATCAAATATGTAATAAATAAATTTGATTAAAAACGGGCAATCACATTCTGTAATCGAAGAAAAGGTGTAATCATAAGGCACTTCTAGATATCTATATATTTTTGTATTAGCATAATATTGTATGAAACTAATTACACCTGTAGCAATGATGTATGAAATCAGTGTGTAACATATGTGACAGCTACTCATATGTGTACATGTGTGTACGTATGATACAGATGCATTCGCGTAGATTTGCACGTTTGCAATTTGCATAAAATGTTTTAATCACATACTACGTTATGTCAGGTTATTCGTTAGGGCAAAAAAATATTAAGAACAAAGAGAAGAAACACAAACTGGGCGTTATATGAACAAACAAACAAGCAGACAGTTCAACTAACCGGGGAAGAAGTGCTAAAAGGTAAAAAGCATAAATTAGATTTGTTTATAAAATTCTATTTAATTTCTTTGTCCACAATCACTAGATATTATTTAATTGATCCAACATATTTCAACCATCTGCTGGTCATAACCACGAATGCCTTTTTCACAAATGAAAAGACATTCAAAATCATGACCAGCAGATAACTGTAACATGTTGGATTAATTAAATAATATCCAGTGGTTGTAGACAAAGAAATTGAGCATTTTTTTAAATGGACAACTACAATATAACTGAAAAAAAGTGAAATAGATTTGTGAGGTTTGAATGAGGCGTTTGAAAATTTTGGATTTGAAGCAAATTGAACTAAAGCCGTCTCTGATTTCTTGGGGCAGATTATTCTACAAACGGACTCTTTTCATCAAGAATGATCAATTGTATAGGTGGGTGGAGTGCTGTTAGAAGTAGGTATATTGTCAGACCTGATGTTATAGGAATGGCGAGATGAAAGTGTTGAGAAGAAATCTATTAAAAAGGTTCATTTTTTTAAATGTTTTGGAGATTGTAAGCGTGATTAGTAAGTCTCTGCGTCGAATTAGTCAATTTGTCGGAAAATTTCTCAACATTTTTACATAATTGATTTTACCTTCCGATCAGCGAAAGTGTGTAGCGCTAGGCGATCGCAACGGTCACGGTCAAACGTTCAATCGATGAGCGAGCTTCCACTCTATCAGATTACCGATTAACTATTCTCTCCGGTCAATTTGTTGGCAACCATTTTCTGGTAGATTTTCCTGCGTAGCCTTTATCAAATTGTCACGTCAGGCTTCGATCGATGCGAATAGTAAACATCAACGTTTCGAAACCTGTGGATCATTTTGTAAATATAATACGATCGTTGACGCAGCGAGAAGTGCATACATAAATATTGTGTGGGCCGTACTAACATCGGTGGATGGTCATTACGAGTGCAATTACAAATACGTAGTCGCCCGCTTTCTAAATCTGTGCATACTCGTATATGCATTGTGTAATCTAGTCATTATACGATCGTTCCGAAGAGAAAACAAATCAAATTGAAATTGATTTCGAGCGTGTGTTACAAATCTTTAGGTTACTACACATGTTCCGCTATTTTACAATTAAATGCTGATCAATGTTGTCATAGATACGAAGGAATACCTCAGACTATATTAGTAGCTAGTTATTTATTTTAAAGTGTACGTAGCACAATAGCTAAATACGTTGGATTTAAGCACGAGAGATCGCGGGTTTGAATTCAATCGGAAAAATATCATAAAGAGCAGTGACGTTACTTCCGTAGAAACCCAAAAGCCAGGATTGGTCTGAGATATATTCAATATTATAATATAAGTTAATGATAATACAATAATTCTTTAGACACGATCAGGATGCGAATGACGAGACAATGTCGATGTCAAACATTTTTCAAAGGCAAATGTTCATAATCATCCACTATTTACGTCCATAAGTGAGTAATGAGACATAAGAAAACGCGGTAATGAGGAAGATGCGTTGTTAAATAAATATTCATATTTGTCGGACATGGATGGCACTGAACACAACACACGTATTAGCATAAAATTTGCATCTCCGTGATGGCGATTATTTCACAGAACTCGGCTGTACTGTAGAAGCCGTAATTTCGAAATCGTGCAGAAATATTATCCATCGCCAGCCGCGCCGTCCCGTGTCCCATGCCCCATGCCCTCGGTTGTCAAATGTCTCGACTTGTCAGATATTTTAATTGAAACAACCGTGAAGATCAACAATTTGTACGGAATCCACGGATTGCAAAAAAATATCTTTCGGAATTCCGCGGAAGATAAAATCAAATAGTGAAGAGCATTACTTAACGTACTGAGTATATTTCAAAAATATTCTATTGTTAAAGTCGCTACCTCGAAGGCGTTTCTGACTGTCTTCGTGAGAGGAATGTTCATCACATCATAAGAACTATCAACCGGATCCCGATGCAAACTGTTTAACCAGAAATAATCAACCGAATGTAAAAAAATAAAAGTTAACTTGTCTTTGATTCAATTGAAGAGAATGAGCCTTTATTTTTGAAGAACTGCCTATCAGAACAAGTTCCCGGTAGGTCTTTGACATGCGCTTCGTTTCTTTGAACACGGAAATAAAATATTTTAATAGGAAAGAAGAGAATAACTTGGAGATATGAATCATTACTCGCAATATCAACTAGCAGAAGACAGAAAGAAGAGAATAACTTGGAGATATGAAACATTACTAGCAAGATCAACTAGCAGAAGACGAATCCTCACAAGATGGAATATCAAATAAAGGACGCCACGGAAACTCTCCTGGCAGACTCTTCAGGCGGCGCCATGCCTAACAGATATGGCGAAGGTTCGTTTGAACTATTGGAACCAATTATTAAAATAATGTATCAATTGTAAATAAATATTATTTAGGGCAAATTTTTCAATAGCGATATAATTATGTGTCGAATAAGTGCATTACATTCTTCAATATCGTATACCGTATTGAAAATTAGAATGCACTTATTCGACACATAAAATTTATCTCGCAATTGAAAAATCGACCCTTAAACATACTGACATATAGCATTATTAGACTCATTCTGAATAGAAACGAATTAAATGGAGATAGCTGCGATTGTATTAACGAATTCCGGTATTTTCGATTTCGTGCGACTGTATAATTTATTTCATCGCTCGAAATTGATCGATGAGAACGCGTCGTCGCGAAGGCACGAACCGGCGTAGCGACGATCTGCCCTACTATGTAAGGGACCTAAAGAATGATGCATTAAGGTCAACGACGTTAGTCGAAGATCGGCGCGCTTCGACTTTCTCGCTGACTCAATTAGCAAATTCCTCGGCACAATTTACATCAGGGTCAATGCTTAGTGTTCAGTGTACTTACCATACTCGCCGGAAGAAACACCCGGTGAAAATATTATGCGATTGTGAACCGTAACTCGAATACCGATTAGCCGATATATGCATTACACATACGATTGATGAGCGCATCCGAAGAATACTCCTATAGCAAGAACTGGACTGAACTGATAACCTCAAAAGAACTTTGGGACTACGCATAACATATTCAACTGAAACATGGTAAATCGTTGATGTTAACACTTAACTCAATTTTACAAAAAGGTGCGCCTCTTAACTTAATGCATGTTCAAGACAAAATGTCTTTTTTATATAAACTTATGTCGGTCGTTGCTTTGGATGAAAAACCTAAATCTAAAAATCACGACTAGTCTTCGTCGATAAATGTGTTATAATATAATGAATACGTACATTCCAGACCATCAACAACAATTATACGTGACAAACCAATAATAAAGTTATTTTAACGATACTGTCACATGCAACATAACAGGAATTGGTTCGGGCGTTCGGAGAGAGAGAATCAAAATCACGACTATCACGCTCAACACGAAACGAGCTAGAGCCGTAAATTACAAATCAAATCCGAAATAATTCAACTTGAAAGATTTGATTACTTACTGTAACTTCCTTGTTATAACTATCTTTCTGTACGGTATACATACACTAGCACCTTGGTTTGATGCTTCCTTTATCTCACTTGCTTCTTCAAGTGAGATAAAGGAAGTTTTTGCTATGTGGGAAAAGTCGCGGACTTTGTTGAGAAGCTCCCTGAATGAGTTGCAACTGGTAATGCAATAGCGCTATTTAACAGCACTTACCTAACATATTTAAGAAAATTTCTAAATGAAAGGAAAAACAAATCTCCATGCGATTTTTTTCAAACACCATGGCACGTTAATAAATAAAAAAAACACGAGAAACAAAATTAAGAGTGTGAAGTTAAACATTATTAAATAAATGTGAAGAGAAAGAAAATTTTTGTTGGATTTTATATTTTTGCGGCACGATTTGCGCAATATGTGTTTATACTTTTAGTATAGAAATTTTAACGGTTTATTTGGACCTGGAATAGATTGATCACATTTTAATGGGAAAAATTGATTCGAGATACGAGTGTTTTGATATACGAGCTCGATCAAGGAACGGATCAAACTCGTATCTCAATGCACACTGTACCTACAATAGTCTAAAATTTTCCAAAGCGGATTCAACAAGCCCATTTTGAGTAAAAGAAAATAGTGTTTTATACTCTCAACAATAGAATAATCTACATCATCGATTGGTGACGCTTTTACCCAGTTTTGCCGCGAGGTGTAACTAAGAGCTGGTGCGCTGTATCAAGCATTATTACCGCCTTTCGAAATTCGTGTGAATACTGAGTATATGTAGCATTATCTCCGCAATCCATGAGAACTGGGCTTCCTATGTCAAAAGCCACATTTAAAGGCATCATTACCTGCAGTCGCTCACATACCTCTAGTCATTTCTTACATTCCTGACTCCATAACAATTTGCGCCTTCAATCACGGAACAATGAACCATTTATATTTTGTTATCTCCGATCCGATAGCATTTTTTCTGCAATACTCGATCGATCATTTTTTGTGGGACATCAGATTTAATCCGTATAAGCCTTTGGCAAACCGGATTTTGGATTTACCCGAGTCACTTGCATCTTATTGAAATCGGACATTTTTTAAATTATTTGCAACAAATTCGTAATTCATTATAAAGCTAATGCAGTGAAATAATCAATAGGCGGACAAGATTAATGATTTATATGAACAATACTAATGTTCGTTATTGTGCGTGAAATGGATTTTATTTATGTTTCGTGACTAGAACTGAATAACCGGGATTTTTTCTCTCCTACTGCTACACAGCATTTACATGTGCAATCGCACTGAATGTTACCGGCCCAGATTGATGGCGGTGTCGTGGTAGCATAATGCATAAATAAAAATGTACTACCAGCTCTAATTCCCCCATCCCTTTAATGTTCAAGCAGAAACCAATATATTTATCATTTTACTAGAGTTAAATTAGCCTCTTGCTGGGTGTGTTATATAAAGCTCAAAGATTCTTCTCTGGGCCCCAACTTTTCATTCTATAAAAATCGCAGGTTCGTTCAACAATTGAGTTTGGTAGTTATCTTCGCCCCCAAGTATCTAAAGAATCTCCTCGACTCTGTGCAGAGGCGTGCGGTTTGTTCAATAAATAAACCGGCACTTACTGCTGGTCATCAGCCGTTAGAGCACGGAAGAAAGGTCGGGATGATCTGCTTATTTTACCGATACTTTCATTAAACATTATTATTATTATACCATCACGCCGTTTCCCCGAAGGGGTAGACAGAAAGGATCGAGC
>JAPMAF010001762.1:0-10486 GCA_026537445.1 Silvatares holzenthali | reverse complement strand
AAAATGTCACAACACGACAGGACTACCCAAAAGTCTTTGACTTGCGAATCTTTTGGTCGTGAAAGCCTACGAAAATAGGAAATATCGTAGGTTCATAAATTACTTTTTTATTAGCGATGTGAGCATTTTAGGTGTCTTTAAATCTTACGCAGTGCGCGAAAATGTCTAGAAAGGATCCTTTCTCCTGATTTCTTTATCAAGTGTTATGAATTTACTCTTCGAAATACGGTCAATTTATTTATTCTGAATTAGTTGTACCAAAACGTAACTTAGAAAAGGGTATATTGTTAATATATTTTCTTGGTTTTTATTATACTACACACGAGATACTAAGACATTATTGTTTATCTGAGTCTATAACATTCAAAGTATATAACTGTTATGTAGCAAAAAAGAAAATATCTCGTTATTTAGTTCGAGTCACACAACATGGATAAATCCATTTCACGAAGCGTTCAATACTGAACAGTGTTATTGCTCTAGGGCGATACTAATAATAAACGCTAATATTTACATTCCTTAGGTATGGACAACTTCAATCTCAGTCTCTGTATCTCATAAATACCATAGTGTATTAATCCTCATTTAAATTCTTTCTGTTATTCAATACTTTTCAGAATATTGATTAAAAGTTAATCGTATAAAAATGAAATATCTTCCGCCTTACTTTGCATAAATCTCAAATTAACAGTAAAGTAAAATGAATTCAATATTGAGCTTTTTCTACTCTTAAATAATATTTGGATTGGGGTTTCGTGTGTTTATTAAGGAATATCTTTTGGTAGATTAAATTTTCGTGGAAACAGGATTTAAACTTATAACGAAATTAATTGGATTTTTTCCCCTCCTGGAAAAGATTAGAATATCAGAGGCCACGATTATTTTGCGATTTGATAATATGCCCAGAATATAAAATAGATGAAAAACACACAGATTTTGATTTCTCCTTATTCTATTTGAATACTTTAAAGTACGCGCATTATGCATACTTAGTTATTGAGCTTATCGCAATTCAATCATACACCTATTAATTTTTCCAGCAAATTTTAAATTTATTTATTTAGACAAGGTGAAACTAAATTAATGACAATAATAACTAACCGGCAGAAAAGTAGAAAACTATGTATAACGTGGCCACAAAATCACAATCGGAAGAGATAATCAAACTAGCCTGAAAAGTTTTACCGCCAGCTATACTGTCGATCCTCAATATTAATCAGGAACTATTACTGACCAATAAATCCTATCACAGGCTGCTAGTGATACAGAGAGAACCAGATTGTATGATCCCAGACCGTATGAAACGCATAGATCCGCAACCTAACAAAGGTGGATGATGTAATTAAAAGGATTGCTTAACCAGAATGAAAAATCATATTGTTCGAATGTCTAATGATAGATGGAAGAAGAGTTATTGAAATGAAAACCATAGGTCAATAAGATACTTCACGGATGCATACCAATAAGATGAACAGGTATTATAAGATTTTTCGTAACTTAGAAAGTATCACAGAGAACAGAATCGAAGAAACGAGGAAAACCTATTTTCTGCGGTGGATAGAGATGAACTGAGAATAATAAATGAGTAGGAATCGCTATATATGATGAAAGATTCTCGGTTTTTATATTATTCATACTTAGAAGAAAATAGGTGCAATAGTTTGAAAATTACTATAAACGTTGATCAATTTTTATTCTTTGTAGTGTTCATAGATCAAAAGAGTTCCTCAGTTTGTAGCTAAGCATTTATTTACATACAATCAAAATAGAGAATTACCTTAGTGGTGGCACTCTGTGGAAAGCTGAGTTTTCCGTTTAATAATTAATCAAGCTCTCTGGAAGAGCCTTCAATCGCTCTATTCTTCGAATCGGTAGATTTAGTAGGCTTTTGCAATACGTAATTACACGCTAACCACTCTCTGTTGATACAGAATATATGAGAACCAATAGAATTACTAAATTAGTCAATTGTAAAACGGTCCGACATTAGAATCATCTTTCGTCGCCTGTCATTTCTTACCCATAATTGTTGTCTTTTCAAACGTACCCTCGTGTCAGATTCTACGTCTATGGATATTATGTGTGTATACAAGAGTTTAAAAAACATACCCTTTTAGAAACGTGTAGTAAAAAATAAACTTTTTATCGAATAAACGCGAGAATTTCTAATATTGAATAATACGGCAATGAATATATTTGGGATCGCCCAACGGAATGGTGGTTACACTTGTCACACGATTTACATAAGAATCGGGATAATATTATTTCACTTTATTATCGGAGGGTTACTTTATTATTATTATTATTGCAGGCGAGGTATGGAAATCAATTGAACCCTTTTATATTCAGCAACCGAGCGCGATAGTCCGGTGAAAGCTTCGGGGTATTAAATTATTTATGGAAGCCTTCTCACACATGGTAGTCGCGGAGAAAGTTCTTTGTGCCGCAGCCTTTTTGAATCACGGTCCTTGGCTTCTCCCGCTATAATTCATCGGAAATGCTAGATTTTTCACTGCTTACACAATGGTTGAAAACCGCCTTTCCGTTTTATTGTCGGCCGTACGAGCACGGCGTGTCGAGAAAATAATTCGCGAGCAATTGAATTTTTTAGCTCTTCGCGCTTTTACTAGTTACATTCAAAATTTTACATTTCTCTTTGGAATACTAACGCCATTGTTTTTTTCTTATTTAAAACCTTGATTATTTTTATACCAAGAACTACAGTTTCCTGTCAATCTACAGGCATTAACATAATTTTTAGTATTAATCACATTAGAATGCAAAAATCAGCTCTTTCCAGTCGACTTAAAGTTTTATAGCTGTACTAACTAGCTAGAGAATAAAATGGCTTTTGATGTATGTTTTTAGATAATATGGAGTTGTACAAGGTCTTCAAAGAATTGTCAGAATATTAAAATCGTTATTTAATTACCCGAAAGGGCATAGAATCTGCTATGTAATAGAATCCGAATTGGTACTACGGACAGTAACGACGAGCTCCTTCCTGTTGTACCTGATTAAAGGACAATTACAAGACAAGAGATAGACATGTCTGGTTATTATACTGAATTTAAGACAAAGAGAGCTTCCCCACAAAATACCTGAATCCAAAGAGAAAGAAAGTTTTTATGTCGGTTTTTCGTTCAAAAGATTGTAACCATTTTGAAAATAACGTAATATTTAATTACGCTCTCTGCAACAATTCCCATCTGCATGACACTATTATAATAGATACAATTTAAGACAAATTATATTTTAACAAATTATGGACAAACTGGAAAAATTGTATCAAATAATAAAATACTGAAAACAAAGAAAGGTAAAAATGAATTGAGTGTTGATGAATAGTGGTGAAGAAAGTGATTCTAAGGAAAATATAAACAGATGTGAGAAAATCGCAGTTGAGATTGATAACTTAGAGAAAGTAACTGATAAACGATGATGGTAAAAAGATAAGACCAATGGGACGATTAACGTAAGATAGGAGTGATATGTGTTCAATTCTGAATGTTTTGAACAGTCTACTACACGTCTCTTTCAGTTCAAGACTATCCCAAGAATAACGTCAGGTGAACATCCTGCTATACATAATACCTTATTTATCCATCTACTTCCAAGTGCTCAATCTTTAGGTAATCTTTCTGTAATTTCTAAAATTACCATCCTTACAAAATCTCTACCTTCTGTACACACCGTAATAATAGCATTTTTTCTACTCTTTGCATTATTTTTTTACTTGCATTCAGATATTTCTAGAGTATAAATTTTCCTTATTTCATCGATTTAAACACTTCTAAGTTCAATAACCTCTATAAAACAATCTTGAGAACAGTTATTTATTATTAATGGAATATAACAGTAAACTACTGTTTAATGTTCTTCTAAACACATTTATTGTGAGTTCTTATTGTATCGAATGGAAAGAATCGTTGAAACATTCCCATTTTATTTCATCAGCCGACGAGATTTTGTTCATAAATGAAGTAGTAAAAGAATCATGAATCAAACAAATGCGTATTTGAACCGATATCGCAATATCTCGTTTAGGTAAATTACTTTCAATTACACCATTTGTTAAGCCAACTATTTGTGATATGAAAGGTTCTGCAATGTATTTATTACAACAAACTTCACAATTTTGTACATTTGATTTAAAATTGAAATTGATTATACAATTATAATATATAGGTTTACCATAGTTGCACTGTGTGGACGACATCAACAGAGAAGACGCCTTAGAATGATTGAGAATGGCACAAATCGGACAGTCCTGTAGGAATTTGCAGGAGGTTTCTACTATAAAAAGAAAATGCTTAGCTATCTACTAAATCTTTTCATAGAATTGTAGAGAAAATATATAAAATGCTAAATTCTAAATGCTTAGTACTTCATTCAATAAAATTTACATGTTTCTGAGGTTTACCGACTATTGTGGAATGAAAATGTCAGTTATTTTGTAATGAAAATGAAAGTAATGAAAAGTAATAGTGAGAATTTCTCGTTAATTACGCGCGCTTTAGAGCTGAAACTTAAGAGTTGATTATATTATTTATTTTAGAACCCTTAATGGAGAATCTTAGGAAACCGCAATGGTCTGGTGTGTCTTAGCATAAAACACTAATAAAGAACCTATTTGAATTCTAAATGAAAAGACTGTTTTCTCATTAATATTCCCAAGACATGCTTATAACTCTTAAGTTTTCTCGGAAAATTGAATTAAGTATGCATTACTTCCTGGCCTCAGATTTTTTACCGCCGTTAAACATTTTCCACTGTACCTTCCTCTGAAGTATAATCTCCTATTTCAACTACACAACCAGTGCTCTCTTTTCCTTCCCGGCAATTGCTTTCAGCCTACGTTTCAAGCCCCTACTTCGAGTCGGAAAATTCCAGCACAAATTTATGATGTGCTATAATAACCAAAGCGGAAAATTTGCATGTCCATACTCAATTTCAGAAATGCTTTAAATTTCTTGAATTTCCTTCAGGCACCTCAGAATGGCACATCGAAGCGATTATTCAATATTCAATCATCATTATATAAAATATCACGTATTTCAACATTGAAATTCCTAAACACATGCAGAGCTTTAAATACCTTTCAACTAGCGATACATTTTTGATAAGTTTCATAATGTTATAAATTAAAATAAATACAATATATTTTGTGAACCAATTTAAGCTGGCTATTAATTTAATTTAAGGGATATAAATCAAAAAAAAACTTAACACTAGAAAGCTGTTGAACTTTGGACATGTAAAGTGACATCTTAAAAGTAAAAATACATAGAAAGATAGTTGAGAGTGTGAACCTAGAAGTTATAGAATATAATGGCATCAGAATCTGAGACAGTACTTTGATCATACCTCCGTATTTCTATTTAGGGCGGTGACCGATAGAGCAAAAGTAGGCAATATGATAGTCAAGATTCGGTAACTAATGATGTGACACTATAAGAAGAAGATTAATCAAGTGTTTTAAAAAGGTAGACACGAATGCCCAAGTGACACTCAAATTTTGTTATTGTCAATATCTTTAGTTTTTAGGATTTATTCTATGATATAAAGTACATATTATGATATTGAAAGTTCCTGATTATTTTATAACATGACCAAGATATATAGTTAAGTTTATAACATGCGACCTTTAATTCTCGATTGTATTGTTCTGGAAAGATTACATGATCGATCATTATTGCCAGACGAAAAGGAATGTGAATTATTATTATATATATTATATTATGCGTTTTAAATTATACGTTAATGTACGCACATTACTCTTACATCTTTGGCACATTACTCACACATCTGTTCAGTGTTTCTGCAATGCTAAAGAGAGTTTTTATTCCTGTTTTTACTAACTTCTATAATTACTGTATAGGAAAACGAAATTCTTGCAACAAAAAGTGATTTCTTTAACGGCCACTCGCTAATTAGTTTCAGAAATACCGCACCGTAATTAAAACGCTGTTAGTCACTCAAAACAAATAGGGATTAATCTATTTTATGCAACAGATGCCTTTGACTACCCTTCTCGTAGACATTGCAGTTGTTTCTAAAAGGATCAAGATAAAATGCTACCCTTTTAGGGCACTGTTGACTAGAAATGCCAACAAATCATCCCTTTTATTTCAAGAGTGATATTTTGTATCTTCGATATAGACATATTTTATTTTTCTTAAACGTTTTCTATCATATTTGATAAATTGTGTTTCACGTGAAACCCTTTAAGACGTGTCGAGGAATAAATATTTTATAAATATCTTCTTGTGTGTTATATTTATGTTCCATAATACTTTGACATCACTTCGAAAGGTCGCAGAGTAAAATGACAGCATTAAATACAAATAACCGTTGTCATAATAACAACTTACGTAAATTTATAATTATCAATAAACACTAACATTTACTAGTATATCATTTGATCAATCCAATTGTATCTGTTTTGTTTTCAACATAACCATAAATTTCTACTAGTCATCGCTTTAAGGGATTTCTCTGTCCAAATCATTACTTCAGACTACTAAAATTAAAATTATAGGACCTACCCTAGTCACGTCTTTTAGTAATATTTTTCTAAATAATGGTTTCTGTTTTTTTCAAAATGTTATATTATATAAAATAATGTTTTTTGACATCGTCACTTTCATTGGTTCGTCTTGTTTCGGCTATCGATATATGTTTTTCTTTTGCTATTGATTAGCGAAGATGTAGAATATAATCTTCAAAAGATTTTTATACACAAAAATTTATAACGGATAGGATATTTTACCAAATTGGAAATTACATGAATTACATTAAATGAAGTAATGTAACAAAAAAAATGTTTCATTGTCAGAAGTGTTCAGCAATTCTAAAATGGGCATTTAATGCATAAAAATAGATTTCAACGAATCAACTTTTTTCTTTAACCATGCCCATTTTTAAATTCAATCATCTTTATTTTGTCCCATTAACTCACTTGTTACCAATTTTTTGATTTGATTTTATTACCAAGAATTTGTAAAAAATAGTCTCAAAGGAGCTTATTCAGTTCAATTTAAAATTCATGACCTCAACTATTTTTTCAATATTTTACAAATTCTCCTACATTGCAATATGTATCAAGGTAAGCTTATTACCTTAATGCAATATCTGCTACCAATGCATCTTTGAGCATTATTGATTACAGATAATTAATCCATATTACAAAATTTGGTGTCATATAAATAAGTAAATAAATGACTTGAGTAATCGTATTTACGCCAACTTAGAATAAATATCATTATATTATATAAAAGGCTTTGATTTTTTTTACGATATTATTTCGACAGAGATCAAACTCGCGACCCCTCGTATGCCAGCTCAACGCCTCTACCTACTACGATACGGATATTGTACTCCTTATTCGAATGAAAGGAAATTATTTTATTATTTCTGAACGGTTAATATTCTACATTATCATTATAACATATAATGAAAGGATTTTGGTTATAAGTAAAATATAATTTCTCTTTTCTATAACGCTTGCTAACTTTCATACATCTACTGATGTTTGGATCGTATATTTTCATTAGTTGGATCTTTTATAGCTTTCATGACTTTACCACAGCCTACAAAATAATAAGAATTTTATCAAGCCATATGGCACACTACAGTTTTTCTTATAAAGAATCCTCCGTTGAATGGAGCGTTTTTTTACAGGAAGGAACATGTGTTGAATCGTCTATCGTTATGAAAAATGGGAAAATTGTGTTACAATGTAAAGACTTTCTATGAAACCCGTTTCGGGAAGAATTTATGAGACCTTCTAAGACAGTAAGATAAATTCATACGCGCTTATCATCCCTGGTTCACGATGTGCCATATGTCTCGAAAATGATCTCGGAAAAGGAGAGTAGCCTTTAAACCTAACGTCCTCAAATATTAGGACACTTTTCAATTTAAATATTCACCTTCTGCAAAGTCTCGCCTCGAAAGGGAAATTCGCCCTTTTACTACATACTTCACTATTGCAAACTGATAGAAATAAAAAATAGTCTTGATCTTAAATTCATTCACTCTCTGTAGGCAAAAGACTTCGAAGTTAGTCAACCGCTTTTGATAAACTTGTACTATTTATTTTACCATATTCCACTTTGATCCCAAATATAGTATGTCATATTGTCTATAATTTCACTTTATTTTATTTATAAATGAAATATTTAATATTTTCTATACCTGACCAGGCCGCATGGTTAAGATTTTTAATAAATAAATATTAACAAGTGAATAGTTCGAACATGACGACATATTTTTTAACCCCTTTTTACACTTAATAAAACACAAAGTTATTAATAAAACACATAAATATTTCATATTTTCTTCGTGTCAATCGACTGGGACTATTTTTGTTTCATGCTACTTTAACACCACCCTATATTTCAGATTCTATCAATTAAACCCATAATTCCTTCCGTAGAGGGAAAATAAATATTTGTCAGGACAGAGACAAGTGACCTCGGCTTCGAGATTAAATGGTTAGGTTAGGTTAGGTTAGGTTAGGTTAAAGGAGTGTGTAGGAGAGGTGTAGGAGCACAGCATTTATATGAACAATTGCACTAAATGTTACAGGCTCAGACGATTGGTAATGTCGTAGTATCTCATGTGTAGTATAACACTGAAATAAAAAAATGTTTTTCACTTTTTTAAATCCATTCATGATCACGACTAGTCAAAACTTGTTAGAAAGATTAATTGAATAATATCTAAGGATTACAGACAAAAAATAAAGAAAAATGTTTGTTTTTTAAACAGCCTTCCATTTCTGCTACCTACATAGAGAAATAACGTTATGCTATGTATGTACGTATATAAAATGTCATATAGCCGAAAGGGTTAGTGCGCCAGTCTGCCAACAGGTCATTTGTTATTTCTATTTCTACAATACAAGCAAGCATACATTAAAGGCATTATAGGAAATAGTTTAAGATATTGATATGCTTCATTTTCATTGTCGCATATCTTTATTTGAAAAATAGTTTTAAAAAGTACAAAATAAGGCTGAAATTTAATATCGAATAATATCAAATATTTGGTGGGGACGATCTGCTTATTTTACCGATATTTTCATGAAAGGTACTTTCAGGAACTGGCATCACTGATTCTTCTGGCTGTTGTGTTTGGCAGAGCTACGCGTTTTGCGAACGCCCGTCACCACTTCACAGTTGATATTGAATGCATTATAACTAACATATTCTCTAAGTTTTTTGTGTGTGACTGCTCGGCTGCGAAACGACATTTTGTCGTCTGTGTTTCCTCCTACCTTTAACATGGGCCTCTTCAAGTGCCCAATTAATTAGTGCCCCATCCCTAAGTCTTCCTTATATAGCGTCTTAAGATAATATAGGCCTGCGTCTGTGGTGCCTACTGTAATGTAATACTTAAATTTTTTTTATATAAAATGTATAAACTTTGAAATGGGAGCTACCAACCGTTCAATATTTGAATTGTGGCGTACTAGTTAATAGTATGTTGGTTATGTCAATTGAGGAACACTGTTTTAACAAGTCTCTCGGGTAGCATAACATTCTAAGCTACAATCTTTGTAAGCCCGTTCCTACAAGGATTTTTAAACCACTGTATTCAGTGGGAGTATGGTACGCACAGTATACGTACGTTTGAGCCCGAGTCAGTGCGCAACCCTTCATAACCGCGCAACCAAATATTTGTTGTTTTTGCGCGGGGAGTATGAAAACATTTATCACCTTTGGAAAGGATTTTCGGTATTGCGAATGTAAATTCAAACACGAAATATTTCAATTTTCTGTTCAGCATACACTCCCGCCGCCAACCTGATGCTAACTTGTTTACTTTGCTACATAAGGGGAGTTTTTTCTCCTAACACGATTTCATGGAAGTTAAATGAATATGAAATTTTCTCGTAACATTCGGTAATAACATTGTGCTATTCCGTGTTTTGATCATTTTCGACACTTCGTCATTCTACGACGACCGAATTGTTTTAGAGCGGAAAATGGTAACATGCAATTATACATTTCATTCATATTAAAAAATAGGGTAAAGTATATGTTCGAATTTTCCATATAGCATAGTGCTCGTATTTAGATGATTTGCCATTAATATACTGCACTGTAGTAATCTATCCATGTCTGGCATCATCATTGGTACTAAAACTCTAGGTAGATCTTGACAGAATCAATTTATTTTCCTGATATATACTTTTAAACGAAGTGATTTGGTTAGAGTTCTCATTTTTCTTCCCTTGATTTGGACGAGTCAAAATTTTTCTGTTTAAAATTTTCCTTCCCTTATCATGCATTTTGTTGTCGACAAAGACACATTTAAGCGAACGGTTATTAACAACATCACATACTTGTTATTATAAACATCGATGCCAAGATCAACAATGAAAGTTTGTATAGATACAGGCTTAGGCAACAGCTAGCAGCATTGACCAGAACTAATTTTAAAAAGTCTGTATGTAACATATTTATTTGCATTATAT